>OW388296.1:9140520-9319666 GCA_936450465.1 Gibbula magus | reverse complement strand
AGTAATTCATTTCAACGTCCATGAGTTCTAACTTCTAAAGCACACTACAGTTCTGCTATAGCCAGATTAGTTGTCGCAAACGGTCCTTCTACATAACAGAAGATCTTCTCTTAGTGTATCAAACGTGTTTTTTAATAGTTATTCTCTGTTGGTAGGCACTGGTGATAGTAACTTGCACTTGCTATGGTCGTCTACGGATTCAGACGTTTAAAGTATTATCCTCAAATATTTAAAAGATGAATGACCTATTGAACTCATTATTGCTTGTTCATTTCAACCGCTAAGTTCTTACATGGTTAAAGATTTAAAGGCGCTGTAGCACGTTTTTTGCAAAATTTATTTTTTCAAATTTCTTATTTATAATGATAGTTTATGTCATTTAAATTAACTTTAGAGGGTAAAACATCTTATTACTCAAACCAATTATCTGTAGTGGTAAAAACTATGTTGCGTATAAAGCAAAAATTACATGGCGGCCATTTTATTGTGAACACAATTTATTATTTTGTATTACAAAAACGATTCCCATGGCTTTACCGAAACATGTACACTAATTTTAAACTTTATTTTCCGAAGAGAGAATGATGTTTTACTATTGGTGAAATTATTTTTCAAATACATTTCATCAACTTTTTTGAGCGAAAAAACGTGCTACTGCCCCTTTAAAGGCTGGGTATCTTGTTCATACTAGTCTATTACATGTCGGGTATTTTGAAACACTTTTCGTTCATTATTTAAGGACAGTTTATCTTGGTAATTCTCAGTTCTTACATGCAAGGCAAGCTTAAGCTTGTCACTTTTTACCAAGGTTAACAGGCAGGGTATTTTGTAAAAAGTACATATCACATTACTATTCAATGTTGGTAGGTTCTCTTAATATCAAAAGTAAATCTTATCTTCACAAAATCATTTTAATGGCAAGTAAGATATCTTGGGTTTCTGTTTCTGTTATTTAACGCCCGTGTTAATAACCTCGCTGGGAGTATTCTATCTGATCCTATCTGTTTTATTTCCCGAATACAATATTTTACCCTCAGGCCTGCGTTTCCAAATGCCCCGTTTTAAAACTAAAATAGTTCAGAACTCTTTGTTAACATCTACTGTCCGCCTCTTAAATGACTGTACAGTTTATTTATATGTTGTGTTGTGTGTGTTTTATATGTCACTTTCAAATGTACAATAATTCCCCTGGGGTAATGATGTATTGTCATTGTCATTTTTACCACTTCAGTCAAAGATTTAAAGGGAGAATATTAAATATCTGAATAGCAACCTGAAACTGATTCAGCAAACCTATTCAGGTAGCACGATTGCCTTCACTTTCAAGTTCTGACCATGCGCTGAACAGGAAGGTTTTAAACAATACAGCACCATGACACGTAGTTTCGTCATCTCATGCAAAATCCTGTCGTAACATTTTGTACATTATGACTTAAGGGCAGATAATCATATGCGGGTATTCTTGAAGAGAGGTATAAAAGGAATAAAGTTATTTCGGAACATTAAACCCTGAGTATGTTACATCTAACAACATAGGAACTAGTATCGCGAGGTTACCTCTCCACGGTCGATATCGACACATTTTCTGACACAAATTCATTTAGCTAATTACAAGGATTCCAACAAAAGCGTTCGGTGCGAGACGCTTGGGGCAAGTGATATATTCTGATATAAATACTATCGTAGCCACTTGAATTCCTGTGAGGGTAGTTCAAGTGATCTGACCGCTGTAACGATACCTAAACCCTAAAAGTAGAGTTTTGAATATGGTATCATGATAGAATGGTCAATTATATTTCTGTTTGAGACCTACTTATCTATCTATGTTGTACCCTCTAACATAACACTAAATTGTATAACTTTTAATGATAAATTGCAAATTTGAGAAAAACAAAACATGCAAAAAACGTTCTACAGCGCCTTTAACGGATGTAAGTGTTCTTTTCTTTTGACAATAGATTTAAGAATTATTCATATAACGTTTTATTCAAGTTTTCTATCTGCTCTTAACAAGAAGTTTTAAAGTTCCAGTATCATTTAATTTCAAATATTATTTTCAAATATACTCTATATTTAAAAATAAACCACATACCATGCATGGCGAGGTGTGTATCTTTATAGGTTTGAAAGTGTGGGCCTGCCATTATCTTCTACTAATGTTTGTCTGCACGAACACATAGTCGACCCGTCAAGAAAATCTCTTCTTCGCGAGATAATAGTTACGTATTCATTGGCTATATTGTAAATCGTCAGTTACAAAGATAGCCATTATCTTGAATTATTACATTTACATCTCTTTTGAATTATTTCACTTACATCTCTTCTCAGATGTCTTGCTGTTTTTCTTTGCCTACGTTGGCAATTGCTTACAAATTGTCAAATGTTTATGTCGATGTAGCGTTTTAAGACGAAGAATTGTTTCCGGGATAGCAAGATGGGTGTTGAAGGAGAACGAATTCTATGGATATACAACTTCTCTATTGCAGGAGTGCGACGCTTCGGTGTAGATTCTTTCACCGTTATCAAGCAAATGATACCGGACGTAATTGCATGTTACATGTTATTACAGTGAACATTGGATTTAATTTGATAGTGACTGGGCGAAGGGAAATAATATTCTCGGCCGCGATTCATAACACGTTAAAACAATTGATTCCAGAATGTTCTTATTTTGTAGTCTGATCGGTTGATTTCCAGGATGTTTTCCAAGAGGATTGCATGGCGAGGATTTGCTTGGATGTGATCCGATATGGCTGATTTTCAATCTCTATGCATCATAGATGTTTTATTTCCCTTGATTCTGATTCTGATTGGCTGCGGGCAGGACGCCTCACCAATGTATGATTCTCCACATTCGCAGTGATGTGGAAGGCAACTCATGATGGGTCTTCTTAGATGCTCGGTGCTGGAGATTTGCCTGTGGCTTGTAGCTGATCTTGGATGGATCTGCCTTTCTGAAAGACGACATTTATGTCTGATTTCTCCTAGAGTAGTCTCCGGATGTGGTGGCTGACGGTTTGGACGTACGGGATCGAGATGATGAAGGGCGCTGACTGTTGGTGTGTTCGTTTGTCTCTCGTTTGGAAGGTTATAGTTGATGAAGACGTGTCGTAAGTGATTTATCTCGGCTCATAAGGCAGATGTTCTTTGCTCTTCTGCTTAGGGTCGATGTGGTGCCTTTCTTGACTTGCAGCGGATGGTTGGAGATACTGGTCGGTGTGGGTTGGTTTTCAGTAGAGGCTGATTGAGAGTTTGTTGTGGTCTTTCTGAACTAGGACTTCTAGTAATAGTGATTTTTCTTCTATGTATGTCATAAATCATCTAAGTAATTTTACATTATCGGCTTTATGAAAATATAGTATTGCTAGATATCTTAGGTAAAATAATGATATCTCATAAACTGACTTGCAAAAGAAACGCAACCAAAACAGTTTGAGTCTCAAATCAAACAAACGCATATTATAATATTATGTATCGAAAAGACATACATGTGGAAGGGTCTTTCAGTAAAAATAACCATTAATTGACGTGACGTAAAAGGACAATTGTCCAGTTTTCGATCATCAGGTTTTTAAGAACATTGAATAGAATAACGATATTTTAAGGTTGTCGGTGTAAGAAGCCTTACAAACACATGAGGAAAAGGCCAAGTCTCTATTGTTAATGGCCGAGGTTGGAATTGAAATTTGTTTTCAATGGGTGACACGTCAGCAGATCAGTCTTTCTACGGCGTGGATAACGTTAGTTTTCCACTCCGTGGCTTGTATGCAATGCTGTCAGTTAGTCTGTAAAATTTAGCGAGTCTGGCTATTGTACACTTGATGCAATCCATGATTAGGCAACTTGGTTAAGTGTCGCTCCAGCTTGCAGGATGCAAATTGTTCACTCCTTTTCTCTTGCACCTTAAAAAGCCATGTTCGTCGCTTGAAAACGAATATTTTAACGCAAAACCTCCATTCTGTTGATGTTTTGTACCCAAATTTCATTTGGTTAACTTTGTACACAAGCTGAAAGTTTTGACCAATAAGTTCATTTTTTTCTCGAAAACTATGAAGAAAACTTGCATTTGCGTACAGTGAATGTACAGGCTGCATTGGAGGCATGTTTAAAGTGTTTTCAATCGATAGGCTTCGTTCCTCGAAAAATAATAACCTTTTGTATTTTGGTGGCGTTTCTTTTGCAAGTCAGTTTAGTATTATGGAAATTCAATATCAGCAATGTTGATCTGAAACAAGTAATCCATAACCAGCTTACCGGTTTTGGATGATACAAACATTGTTTTGGTTAAATGAATAAAGTCATTCCATTTTAAAATGAAAAGAGATAATAATGAGAAAATCTAATGATGTAAATGTTAAATTTTTATCAAGGATTGTCATTGCAATACTAACGGTTTTACCGTTTATTTGAGTGTTGACATCCTATCAGTAACAGTTCAAAACATTTGGTACACTTAAGTCCTGCAAACTGAAACATGCTTTTGATAGTTCATTGTAAAGCAGATAAATTATCAAGGCAGCTAGCTTTTGATTTGTAGCAATTGCTGTGTTTGTTTTGATCTTATTGTCTCAAATTCAAGGTCCGATAACACAACCAAATAACTATTTACCCTGCTTGCTTCTTAATTGTTTTCCACTAAACCCATAGGAAGAAGATGCCACAAACTGTTCAACATTATCACCATTCACCGTTGTTCTGCAGATTGTAATTCTTGAGAAAAAATGGAACGTTATCAGGAAAATAGCTGATGTGGGATCTTAAGTGTCACTGCTTGATGTGTTTGTGTAATTAGTTCCACATCTGTAACAAAGCTTACCACGAGACCAACTAATAGCAATCTGACAACGTGGTATTGTGATTAAACATTAGATGATCAATGAATTATCATCTTTTGTTAATGCTAATTGTTTTATAAGTTGTATAATCATAAACAAACATATCTATATTTAATTTACTAACATCGGAACAATTTCAAAGGTGATATCAATACGTATGATAACATCTGAACAATCAACGAAACATGTTTAACAAATCTGTTGAGAAGGAAGCTCAAACTAAACGAGTTTGTAAACATCCTTTGTAAAGTATAGTTTGCACGGGTTATTTGCAGATAGTGTATTTCCGAGATAGAAGATGAGATGCAAAACACCTTAATATTAAGTAGTACAACAATTTAAAGTTACAAGGTCCATCAAAAAAGCTTTTTAGTCAAAGTTCAGTCACATTCAATACATATTAATATCAATTACAACATCTTAAGATCAGAAGTTAAGTTGAAGATGAAGGATTTATGTATATATTCTACTTACTAATGGCTACATCGTTCAGCACTTTCCAGGCTTTTCATAGAAGCATAATTTAGGACAACTATCAAATAATCATTTTATATTAACTTTTAATCTTTTGACGCCGACTGATATTTACACCAAAATCCATTTGCGGGACGATTATCCTATGCACTCACACTTAGAATTATAGGTTCGATTTAATTTTTAGCGATTAGTTTAAAGGTGGTGCAGCACGTCGTTCTTACTGAAATAAAGTGCTCTCACCAAAAGGTAAATATGGGTTGCCAATGTCTAAATAATACTCCTTAATCAATAATAAAAGATTTCATAAACGAGTCCATTTCCAATCTATGTTCGCATTAAAATGGCAACTCGCAGGTTGTTCACGTGTTTGACTGATGTAGCGATACCTAAACACTCGGAGTAGGGTTTTAAATATGGTACAACGATGGAATGGTCAGGCATCTTGCTGTCTGAACTCTCAAAATCGAATGGAACCCACATATCTACCTCTCACACTGGTGACAAATTGTCCCGTTATACGTTGCAACATCTTCCTCCAATGTTTTAAAGTATTAATTTAGTGTTAAAACTTTAGTAAAACAAATTGAATTAGAGAAAAACTAATTTGCACAAAACGTGCTACAGCGCCTGTTACGCAGTGAATTCATTGTTTCATAAAATGTAAGTCAACACTCATAAAAATTCAATATGTTTATTCAGGTAAGCTTCGATGTCCAAATATGACAATAAATTAATGTTCAAAAATACAAACAAATATATGTATTCTTGAATGATCAAGGTGATAGCGGGAGACACCAAGTATGTGTCTTCACGCCACGCTATCTCAAATCGAAGTGTCAAAGTGACAGGCAAAATCCTTGCTTCGCACGTGCTGGCCACACACGCACTCGCAACAGTTGCGTTTGTGCGAGCCACTTTGGGGTCCGTAAACGTTCCTTCAGTTCAGCGCCTTTAACATCAGCATTATAAAATAATACGTCTTCATTGGTGGACTATGTTTAATCATAGGCACATGAAATAAACTTGGAAGAAAGAGTGATAAATTTAATGAATGGAGACGTTAGACATTTCTTGATAATGCAAGTTAGTGTGAAAAATATATCCTAATCCTACATGAGACAAATCTTCTGAATATCCTTCATAGATACGGATAGAATATCACATTGTTCAACATGTACAATTGTATAACAAAAGATAATCTTTCAATATACTAAAAGATTTTGATGAAAACTGTGAATTGTCAAGTATTGTTGTTTTTCTGTGGTAATTGTGAACAGCTAAGTGTTGTTTTTGTTTTGCAATATGTCAATGTTTATTGAACTAAACCCTTACTTGAATTAGATTTAATCGATATGATCACATTTTCCTGAATTGACTCAATGAATAAATACGTCAATTACATACAACTTTATAACTACATACATGTACGTGTTCTGAATATCTTTATGAGATGACTTTGTTTATTTGAAGCAAGTGTTGTGTAACCAAAACAAATTATGAAACGCTAGTGACGTCATAATGCCATACTACTTTCGTATTCGAATTCTCTCGCCACTTTTCAGTTTTTTTTCAATACTCTTTAAAAAAAGAAACTTGACACTTGTTCAAAATTTAACAATTTGATATAAAAACCTAACAAAATTACAAGTATTTTGTATATTTATGAATGATACCTACCTCTTAACTTATCTGCATGTTCTGCAACTTATCTGCATTTGTTTACAAACATCAACAACAATAAAAAAAACAAAAAACTTAAACAGTCTATACTAAACCTGTCAATCTTTTGATTTTACCCACTTCGCTCGTGCCGGCACCTGCACTTCGTGACCCATAAACCTTCAGCCCTATCGCATCACTTTTTCCTTGAATGAAGTCACACGATATGCTGATAACCGTTCTGTGGGGAGGTCCGGGCGGGTTCAAAACTATAAGTTTAGAGGTAGGTAACATTCATAAATATACAAAATACTTGTAATTTTGTTAGATTTCTTTCATTCACTACCTCTAAAATTATCTGCAGAATCCCACAGATCGGCGGAGGGTAGGTCATCAGCGAGTGATTCAGAACTAGAACGAAGTTCCTGCTAAACCAAGTAATGGTAGGCTGGCCTAGGCAGTCGTGGATTTACAACCGTAAACTGCTGTCAGCCTACATAGGATTTCTCAGCGAGAAGGAGGAACTCTTCCAAAATAAAGTTGTAATTACCTATGTTACTATGTACCTATGTTTGTCGGTCTGGACTGCCCCCGCTGCCACAAAGGGTCCCAGTTGATGCAGGCCCTGGAGATTAGTCTGGACGTCCCTCAGGTAGAAGGTGGAGAAGTTCGTTGCAGAAGCCCAGTATCCTGCAGCGATGAGGTTTTCAACTGAAGCACACAGCTGAGCTGACGTAGCCCAAGCTCTAATCTTGTGAGCCGACACCTTACCATAAATCGGCGCAGAGTTCGCAGATTTATGGTTAGTTGCCTTGATCATCTTTTTCAGCCAAGCTGAAATAGTGTTCTTCGTGATGTTCTTATCGGAAGAAGGGAGACATGGCAGATAGAGCCTATGTCTACCCCTTCTAAAGGATTTGGTCCTGGTCAGGTATTCTCTAAGATAACGGACAGGGCAGAGAAGAAGATCCCTTCCATGCCGTCTGATAAAGCAGCGGACAGAGCCGGAAGAGAAAAACATCTTCTTCCTAATGGGCCAGCTACCATCTTCTGGTTCTTTGCTACAAAACCCGGAAGAGTAGAAAGAGAAACCGATTGCCAGTTCTTAGAGTGTGTCATTGTAGAATGGTCAAGCGGATGTAATTCAGATACCCTGCTTGCCAAGGCCAGCACCAACAGGAAGTCTGTCTTCCATGATAAAACGGCAAGGAAACGTCCTTGAGGGGTTCAAACAGTTCCGCAAGCAGGGCAGACAAAACCACCGAAAGGTTCCATTTCAGCTGAAACTTGGGAGTCTTCAGATCTAACGGGAACGACCTGGACAAACGATGAATGGCTTGTTCATTCGACAAATCGACCCCCTGCAAAGCCAAGGCAGATGTTAATGCCGATTTGTAGCCATCGATTGTCCCAGCTTTCAGGTTCTTGACCTTCCTCAGAAAGAGCAAGAACTCAGCGACGAATGGAATGGAGATGACAGCATCAGGCTGAAATTGCTGCTTCCACTCGGTGAATTTACTGTATCTACAATCATAGAGGGTGGAAGTTGAAGATCTGAGGCCTCCCTTGACTGCTTCAGCGACTTCTTGGGAGAACCCACTTCTCTTGAGGTTACGTTGGATAACCTCCAAGCGTGTAGATGTAGTGTCTCTGGGTTTCGATGGAATCTGTTGGACCTTGGCTGTCTTAGTAAGGTCGGAAACACTTGCAGCTCTACCGCCGGATGTGTTGACGCCACAAACAGATCTGGATACCAAGCACGATTGGGCCATGCTGGAGCAATCAGTATGATGATGCAGCCATGACGTCTCGCCTTCTCCAATACTGCTGGAACCAGCGCCGGTGGAGGAAAGGCGTAAGCGAGAAGACCATCCCAGCTGATTGACATTGCGTCTACGGCGAAGATCTGTGGATCAGTAGCTGGACTGACGTAGACTGGAAGCTGAGTGTTGAGACGCAAACAGATCTACCATCGGAGTTTCCCATAACTGAGCCACCATCTTGAAGGAGGTGAGATGAAGAGTCCACTCTGTTGACTGAATCTGATTCGGATGCGACAAGCTGTCTGCCAGAACATTCAGATGCCCTGGAATGTGTCTGACCCTGATCTGACAGCTGTGCTGGTCGATCCAATCGAACAGTTGAAGACAAATCTGCAACATCTCCTTTGATCTTGTTTCTCCTTGCCGATTTATGTACGACACCACAATTGTGTTGTCTGAGGCTATCATCAGTCTTTTGCCTATTAGTTGATCCTGCAAGATCGCCAAGGCTTTCAGAAGGGCCAACGTCTCCAGCTGATTGATGTGAAGATGGACTTCGTCTAGAGACCAAGCTCCCTGAACCATCTGATCCTTTAAGTGTGCACCCCAGCCCACGTTTGACGAGTCCATTACCAGTAAAACGTCCTGAACGAAGGGGACCAACTGAACTCCCTGCAGAACGTTCTGGTCTTGAAGCCACCAATGAAGCATGTACAGGATCTCTTGTGGAGGACAGCACACGGTCGAAAGCTCGATTGATCTCACGGAATTGAAACACTGAAAGTGACAGAGTCTCAGTCTACCCCTGTTGGTTAAGTCCTGTAACTGTAACTGGGACATGGACCGAATCAAATTCCATACCACCTCTACTCTGTCCTCTGGAGGTAGAACCTTCCAGATCTATGTGTGAAAGATGGCTCCTATGTGCTTCACTCTCTGGGACGGGATGAAGTCGGACTACATCCCGTCCCAGAGAGTGAAGTACATAGACAACGTGAGGCTATGTAGGTCCTCGTTCCTCTTCCTCTCAAGTTCCTTGTCCTGGACCAGAGCTTCTCCAAAAGCATCTCCGAATAAAGTACCCGAAAACAAATGCGCTGAGTAGAGTTTGTCTTTGGTCTTTACATCCGTGGACTGAGGCAGTTGTTTGACGTAAGTCGACCGACGGAGCAGAGTGAGCTGTGCCTCCATCCACAAGAGATGCCGATCCAAAACAAGAGTCATCAGAAGATGACATATCCCACCGGTTCCACAAAATTTGTAAAACACATCTTTTACAGATACTTGTAACTTCAGTTAGTGGGTATTACAGAGTTTCAGGAATGTTAAGGGTTTTAGACTTCTGCTCCAGAAGCAGTCAAAATCAACAACAACCAACATCCCTCTCATGTTTCTATGGAAACGAAAAAAAATAGAATTTTCAGAAATCTGAAAATATCAAAAGGCACCACTTCAGTTAGTGGGTAATACACATGCAAAGTTTCAGGAAGATATGATGAACGGTTTTGGAGCTGTGCTCCGGAAACGAACCTGTCTCTGAACAAAGTCCAACTTCAACATGTTTCTATGGAAACGAAAAAAAATAAAATTTTCAGAAATCTGAAAATATCAAAAGGCACCACTTCAGTAGGTGGGTAATACACATGCAACGTTTCAGAAAGATATCATGAATGGTTTTCGAGTTCTGCTCCGTAATCATTTCGTTTCCGGACGGACGGACGGACGGACGGGGCGATGACTATATTCCACGGTATTACATACCGGTGGGATAAAAAGAACAGCATCTCCCAAATAGTCCAAGAAGGGCGAAAGCTGTCGATAGAGCCGAGAAGGGAATGGACGTCGATCCCTTTGGGTCTGCATCTTCAGGAATAGAAGGGAAAAGCCTAGCCGCTGTTGCCGCGAACCAATGGATGTACGTTGACGTCTGCATCGACTTATGAACAGATGTCTCCATATCCTTGAGCCTAGAATAGCTGACACGGATCTGCTCTGAAGGGGTGCCCTTCCCCATAAGGTAGCGGAAGTTGTCATATAAGGGGGCTCCTCTGGCTTGGTGAATTTGGCATCATGAACCTTGTATGGAAACCCCTTGTAGAAAGAAGACCTCGATGGCTGCTTGTCAAATCCACGCTGACCAACCCTGTCCGACAGCTGAGTAGCCAGTTGAGCCATTGAGTCCAGTGGAGGAAGCGAGTTAGTGGCCGCTGGTGTTCTGCTGATGTCATTATGGATGGGAGCCGACGGCACAGGTGAAGGTGTCAGGTCTGGGAAATGGATCCTTAGCTTCCTTCCTAGGCCTCTTGTTGGTCATCGCCTTGGACCCGTAGTAGGACAACTCGGGCAGATCCTCGGGCCTCCCTTTCCCTCCGCCCCCAGTCGAGGGTGCAGTCTCCTTATCCTGTGGCCGTGATCTCTGCAGTCTCCGGTTCCCGTCCGTCGGGAGAGAGATGGGAGTCATCCTGGACCCGTGGATCCGCGTCACGGTGGACGTCGTCGCCGTCGTCGTCGCCGTGACCGTGACCGTGCAGGTCTGAGCCGTGCTAACCGCCGTGTCCGCCTCTGCCGACCTGCGCACTGCGTTGGCGTTCCTGGTCGTCAGCCTGTGGACCTTCTTGGCGAGGTGAGGATCCCTGGAAGCCGGTGTCTGCTTGGCGGACTCGATGACCAACGGAGCCAGTATAGAGATGCTATCTTCTGTCTTCTCTTCAGAAAAAATACAGAGTATAAACGCAATTTCGCAAGTAGAATTCATCAAGAGAAAAACCACTTCACGGAATTGAAAGGGATAATTATTATGAATAATATAATAATTAAGAAAAGAACTTACCATTTTCCAAATACATATACAATTTGGAAAACATTTTTTCAATATTGAATCAAATATACATGATATAAAAGAATCAATAGACACAGTAAACCCGAGCGTAACTTACATACGCAATATCAAAGAACGCAAATAATAATGAAGCATCGTAAAATAACCACTATACCACTGCCAGTAACAAGCTATGCACGCTATCAAGCGAGACAGCACAATGACAGTAAACACGCAACTCATCGATCAAACAAAACACTCCAAAAAATTAACAAAGGCATTAAATCATAGCATAATACATATTTAGCAGTGAAAACATAGCTAAATAATGAAAATTATGAATACGAAACCTTAAAAAGGGCATAGTAAAAAGATTGACAGGTCTAGTTTAGACTTTGTTTAAGTTTTTTTATTGTTGTTGCTGTTTGTAAACAAACAAGGAAAATGCAGATAAGTTTAGAGGTAGTGAATGAAAGAAATATATTTTTTAGAGAGGACACAGAACTCATCACTCAAACCTCATTTGAGGATCCAACTTCACAATGCTGCATGTACCGATCTCGAATATTTCTGAATGAAATCATTGTAATATTTTGCTTCAAATTAATCCCGGAAGATTTATCCCCCTTTCGTTTACAACGTCTGTGCTTTAGGCGTAAAAAGCAGATAGTTACACATGATTGTGTTCAGAATTGTCATTCATAATCAGTTTTTGATATGATTGCCGTCCAGATATACACGTATTAAGTTCAGAATAAGAAGCGTGCGTGTACGAAAGTTCAGGAAGGATGGTTGTATCCAATAGCAGGTCCAGGAATGACGACCTCTGTCGACATCAACAGCGTCACTGTTTACTGTTAAAGTGCTTACTGATATATTTTAGGACAATCATTGCAGTAAGTAATAGATTGTTTAAATGTGATAATTTATGTAAAATCGAACGAGAGGGTAACGGAAAACGGGACTATATTTCTAATGTTTTACGACTCCACATAGATTAATTACATAGTATAAGTATTATTACGTAGTAACGTCACGCATTGTCTGATGGTTGTCTCAAATGACTATCGAGTTATGTAATAAATAGATCACAAAACTCGTGAGTGTTCAATATCGAAAATATTCCAACGATATACTTTAAAATGTTAAGACATTTAAATTAGTCTCTTGGAATATGTTCGATAGTCAACAGTCACTAGTGATCTTGTTAATTGTGATCTATATTTATAACTCGCCCGTGCAAGATACTGCAGTGAAATAGTAATATGGCAATATTAAACTAGTGTAATGCCGTTGCAAGTGTGACGTCACAATATTGTACAGTTGTGACGTCACAATGGTCGTGCCGCCATCACAATGGTGCATGAATTGCGGTAGTCTTAGTTTCAGTACACTGTCGGCAATTTCTCTTGATAAATTTGGGAGAGTAATAAACAAAATACCAAACTTCCTTCCATATAATGCCATTTTTAATATACTCGTGAATGCTTTCGTTCGTTTTATACCAAATCATTAACTCGATTTATAAAAATGGTATTAAATGGACGATCGTTTAGTAAACTCTATATTCACTTGAATATAACGAGTTATCCCCAAGGGTGGTTGTGTCAACAAGCAACAACTAATAATTAATTACCAATGGTTTGAAGTAGAGCCCTTTTTTTGTAACTGCTGTCTTCTGTCCATGTTGTATAAAGAATGTAAATACTAGTCATGTACAGCTGCTGAGCAAAAGTTTGATACATTCACAATACTCGTAACAATTGTTTCATTTTTTTCCACAAAACGTATAAACGTAGTGTTTTCTTCTCATAATAAGGTAGTAAAATCATTGTAAATGCAAATAAAGTTAGGAAATTGTTGATATTATGCATATATTAAGTTAGATTCTGGTTGCACTAAAATTAGTGCTAAAGTTGCAAATATGAATACGGCAGGTATCATCAGTTCGTCGTGGTTAGTTCATTTTTGTTTTGTATATCAACTTTATAATGTTCTGAAACATAACTATTGCATATTTCTTCAACACATAACTTGCTTTTGAATAAAGTATGTACATTATTTAATCCAATGTGAAGTTTTTAAAATTTACATAGGTTCTGAAAAATGTTTCAGAACTTGTTGCCCGTCATCTCTAATAATTTATATTCCAAATGAAAAAAAAATCTGCTTTCATTGGCATAATTGTCTCAGACAACTGCTAATATAAATATATCATGCAGTGAATATGTTAAAGTGACGAAAAACGACTTTTAGTGAAATAACCTGGATTGCCACCGTCAGGCATACCGGAATGGAATGGATACCAGTTCAAAAGTAATGACCGAAATATACATGTGCAGGGTAAAAAATCATGGTGTGAAGAAGTTGATTTAAATATTAAATGCTACAGAACATGTTGCAGACAAAGAAACACAACTAATGGAGAAGTGAGATTGACACGAAATCAGTGTATGAATACAGAGTCATTTTGAGGGGTATTGTGCAGAAAAGGGTTGATTTGTGGATCAGCCACATGACTATCTCAGGGCATGTTCAACAATTTGTGATTAAATGCTAGGTCCTCGTGCAGAAAACTCATTTTAAATGACTGGAGAGAAAACTGAGAAGAAAATGGAGAAGAGCACGCAGATTTTACTGGGGGCCAAACTGGATCCATGTTCCTTTCGCTGACAAATCTATTTTCACATGTTTTAGTAATATTCGTAAGGTGTAAGTTTTTAAAGTAAGAGATACAGAAGTTATTGCCCAGAGGTGACTTTTGGGGATATTGTCAGAAAATTACTGCTGGAATCTTAAACGGTGGTTGGTATTCTGTAATTCCCAGAAATATCAGAATTGGATCATTAACGACTTAAAACATCATAAGAATGTCTTGTATTTCTGATTAAAAAATCAGATTTCTGCAAAATAAAATCCATTGCTCAATATTCTGAGAGTGGTCGTTCATTTTGGGCTGTTCTAAACATACCATAATTGGAATAGCCTTGGCATTCCCAAAACATTAACCCTATTTCGATTCATTGGGACTATTTGTAACGCAACTGCTAAGAAATTGCCTTCTTCAAGCCAGGAGCTTTGAAAGTTGGTAAATAAATATTGTTTTTTTGTCTAAAAAGATACGTTTTGTACATGTTGCAGTTTCCAGGAATTCATGTCTAAACAATACTGAGAGAGCAAAAGATATTAATATTCCTGAGTGGATGTACTTTCTTTTGATACCAAATAGTGCTATAATACAACCATTTATAAACTTGTTATTTGTGTATTAAGTCTCAAACGTCACATAAACTTAGCAATGTAACAATGTTTCGTTCAGCTGCTGTAAATACTTAGGAGAGGATGTTATTAGTTGTATAACTTGTACCTAATATCTTTATCATTTATAAAACGAAATGAAGACGAGCCGATAGTTAGGCTTTTAAAAGGGCTCCATCCATCAAACCAACATGCTGGTTTCGCAAACCCCGACGACGAACCAAACCATCCACCTAAATGCTCAGCACTCCCGTATAAAGATTACCATCGTATAATCTGTAACACTTATTTCTGATTTATATCATGATTACAATAATCTCCACAATCAGAAGTAAACATTAAAACTAAAAGTTTCACTTCCTAAGAGAGATACTGATATCATACTTGGACCATGGACTACCGTAGCCAAATTACACTTCCACTGGAAAATATGTGCCTGTACATGAACAGAAAACGCCATCTGGCTAATTTCGAAGTAGGTTTTCTCACCTACATACCTGGTCCTTTTAATAAGAAAAGTCGAATTATTTACATCTTCAGAAGTAAACTACGACGTCACAGTTTGTATTGATATTGATTGCCGACTTGATGGGCTATATATCTCATCAATTACATTATTCATCCAGGGCTTTGAGGTAACATTTAGCAGGGATATACATAAGAAAACAATATTTCGTGGTGAACTACCTCTTTATTGTGATCAAACATAGCGTTTCGGAGTATATTCTTACTATTTCATTTTGTGCAATGCCAATTCTCTCCATCGGATTGACATTCCACCTTATGAAGTACTAAGCATATACTCCGAAAGATCATGTTTGATCACAGTAACGAAGTTGTCATTTAGAAAATATTGTTTTCCACCTATATTCGTTGTAGCACATCTCAAACGAGTTTGTATACATTTCCCAAACCCTAACTTTTCAAAATACATTATACACGTGGGTTAATTAATATTAATTGTTCTCAACCCAAAGTGACCATACCTGATATTCCATGTCATGAATGCCATGCTCACTTAAAGCCATATCTGGAAGAGACGGTGCTCTAAATGAGGTGAGGTGAGGTGTTTTAGGGTTTAACGCCGCTTTCAAAACTATTTCACTTATATCGCGGCTGCTAGTATTATGGCAGCGAGAAAGCCCGCGACGCCATGTGGCTATGCATTGCGGTGAAACCTGGGAGCATCGGCTGGAACTAGCGAACCATGGGTGGTACTACGCTGACATTCAGTGTAGCGTTGCATCCAAACCTTAGAACAGTAGAACAGTTCACTACTGCAGACAAAGTTGCTGTGCCCCTGGCAGGATTCGAACCCGGATCTCTTGACCCGAAGCCGAACGCGCTAATGCTCTAAACGATAAATGTATTCAACATTATCACATATTTGCATATATATCTCAACAGTGAACCATAGTTCACATATAAGTGCCTTCATAGAATAAGAACAACAGTACAGGCACTTTCGCACGAATATGATACAGGATGAGGGTTGTGAAATTCTTAACTACGTCTGAATGGATGGACCTCTAATTCAGCGTGTTACGTGTCTCTGCACGAACACCCAGACTGGCTGTCAGGGGCAATTCCTGTTCTCTTAAATGCCGATAAACTAAGGTGAGAACTATATTTTAGCGTGAAGCGATTGCGTCGAACGGGACATAATAGCTTAACCTTCAATTGTGATGTATAATCTAAATAATTACCCCGGAACATATTTCCATAACAATGCACGTGAAATGTTGTTTATCTGAAAATAGTACGAGAATGATTACTCGCAGCCCCGACTAATTAAAATTTGGTTAAAATACAAATATACCTTAATGGAGACTATTTCATTCTTTGTTGTCAGTTAAGAGCTTAAGGTATACCAAAAGGCCGAATATTTACTCCTAGTTCAGCCGTTTTCAACACCATACGTATTCCCATTTTGTACAGTTTGTATAATCTCTTAGTGACTTCGGTCACATCAGTGTTTTCCTTATCGATTGTAGGTTAATTATAAAGAATAAATATGTCATTGCATCGATAGGAAGGTAAAGGGGGTGATCTTGCACTCATATCACCTAGAATACAAAATTTTGAGCAGGTTAAGTGTGCACTTATCATAGCTTACACCAATATTCTTCTGAGGACGATTCAGGGCCCAGTAAAAAATTGTTGATCTTCTCATTATAAATTTGAGGCGGGGATCAAATCACATTCTTCTTCAAAAGAATTAAAAACGTCTTTACTGATTTGTGCTAGCCGTAGTTATGTAGCTGCGTGGTAACCCTTGTCAATAAGGTGCACACATTCGCAATGGTCGTAGTGTTAAATTAGTCTCCGTGGGCTGTGTTCTTTCTATTGAGTGAGAAACAGTTTCGTGACTAATTTTATGGGTGTTTAGGGGCATGGATATTTCGACTAAACAGCCATCTTGTCGTATTCACTGGGTAACTTTAAAAGGGGTTAATTATATATTTATTATCCGTTGTTTCTGTATACAATAAGTTGGTGACTGTCACCATTTATCTCATTGCACTTTGTTAAAGGAGAACGATATGACATAATGACATACACAACTTCTTCTTCTCCTTCGTTTAACCAACTTCAAAATGCCATTGAAAGAAGCCAATAGCCTTTGTTGGTCTACAATATAACTTTTCCATATTATAAAAGAAAATTAAAATGCATTTTTTTAATAATAACTCGCTCTTGTGTGTGTTTTTATTTAAATCTCCATTTAACACAATGGGCTTGGTAATTTGCTGAGGAAAATTTAGTATTCTGTTTCTGTGCGCAACGTTATTGATTTGATCTATATCAACCATTCTGTCTTGCAGTGGTACCTTGACTTTAGTTGAGCGCAATCTCGGCAATATTTCAGTAATAAGCGGCGTGATAATTAACACATTTGATATACTGAAATAGAACTTGAAATGAAAATAGACATGTGTAATTAATGTACATACATACATGTATGTTGTAAGTATATGGTTTGAAAGGTGAACGCATTTTCAACTCAACTAGATATGAACTAAGCTAATAAAAGTAGAATGCTGTTTTTTCAGAGTAGACCTGGAAATCGTTATGACAGACATAAAGGAATACGTGCTTTCCTTTTTGACGAGAAGTAATCAGGGTTGGACAATATTTGATTAAGATGCATTCATTTGTTCATGTGTCGTTACATACCCAATGTCGTGCTTTAGAATTGGAAGATATTTTGTCCAAGAAGTGAACTAATTGTTTTCTGCGTCGCTGTGTCCACAGCACATACAATGAGTTGAGGACAGTGCTTCATCGTTGTACATGTCACAATAGCTTACGACTTCGTGTCTTTTTTTTTATTTTGGACTGCTGACAATGCCTTTCAAATAAAAGGTTACAAAACGAATCACACATCTAGAAGTTTTTTCATGGAATGTAAACTGTGAATGTTTTGTCGATAGCATATATATTTGCGGACCTTGTATAGTGAGCAGAAAATACACCATTCCGTAATTACTTAATCTCTGTACTGTGTGTGAGTGCGTGGGTACGTGGGTACGTGTATATGATCAGTTAATCAGTGTTTACATTAGCTGCATTCATGTATGGTCGGATTTATTTAAAACCATGTAAGATCGCACAGAGATAGATTGAGCAAACTGACCTAGATCGACTGACACTTCCCCCATTTCTGATTTACTACTCGCCGCTAATGGCTGCAATACTGCCGAAGCGGCGTTAAACAATAACTCACTCACTCACTCACTGATTTACTATCACCTATCTTGACCCCCAGTTTTACTCCAGTTAAATTCCAAATGATGATTATCATTATGACACATTTGCTCAAATGTTGCAATTCAGAAATGACTAAGTTTTGTCTCATTCGAACACATGACATTTTGGAAAGTCTAATGCATAGCCTTGAGACATAAACAAAAGTTCTCTTATCAATTAACACGACATGTGAAAATCCTGTCGTTTATAATGTATAATGTATTTCATAGAAATGATCATCACTGACATTTATTTAGTGGCCTTTTATGCCTTTAAAATGATCTATCAATTGTACTTCCCAGGACCACATACAGAGTGCACAGACAGCAGGTGTCCCAACTCCATTAAGAGCATTCAAGTGTCTGACTTTCACTGAAGTCGGTAGACAGTCGAGATGGTTTTATGACAAAAGGAAAGGATGCGGACAATCAAAGCCATTTCAGTCACTTTTAAGCATACGAGACTTCTTTGTCATAAAGGTCAGTTAAATGGCCTTATTTTCAAGCACAGGTAGAAAAGAGGCATCTGTCATAGAAGAAAATAGAATTGTAACTTTTTGTTCACAAAATGATAGTATAATGTTTAAAACGACAATGAAATGTAAATGCTCATTTTATGGACAACAGAATGAACTATTTACATGTAGTCAACATCTCGGCAAGTACATATTAAAGTGTCACAGCACCTTTTTTGCATATTCAGTTCTTTAAAATTTGCCATTTATTATCAAAGATAATACAATTCAATGTAACGTTCGTGGGTAAAAAATCTCATTACATGACTCGATTAGCGGTATCCAGTATTCCGAAATGGAAGAAAAAGGTGCGAAAATTATATGGAATTGTTCAAAGTGAGACGTAGATTTGTAGGTCTCAAGCGATTTTGAGAGTAAGTACAGCAAGATGGTTGAGCATCCCATCATGGTACCATAATTAAAACTCTTCTCTGAGTATTGCTACAACAGTCGGATCACTTGAAATACCTTCGAGCGGTCATATAACACATTAAAATTGCCGCTAGAAGGGAAATGGAATGGTAGGGTTAAACCGAACCATATACGTTCGTTTTGGAACTCTTTTTATTGATTCAGAAGTGTTATTTAGTCATTGGTTACACTTATTACGTGAGAGAACCTTATTTCAGGAAGAACAACGTGCTACATTTCAGACTTGTTTGACTTCCTTTGTAGCTATCACCTTGTCTGGTTTCACAAATGTCGTGATGTCCGTTTCATCGGCATTCTATATGTCTGCATCATCAAAATGAAATCCGACCACTTCTTGTTCAGCGTATTGAAGATATTGGTAACGCTTGATTTACTAATAGCTGTACTTCTTCCAATAATCGATGCTTTTAGAGTCCTCACAGACAACGACGAGTGACCATTCCGAAATGCTATGACACAATCATCTCCTGCACTTTCCAGCCCTTCTGCCTGTAGAATCTTTATACTGAAGTACGATGCACAATCGTATAGCAGTAACCTGACATTCTAGGTGGTTAGTCCGAAATATGTTTCTGATGCCTGCTGTATGTACAGGACAGGCTGTCCTTTATACTCAAAACTTGTTTATGTTTGGAAATAAGAAATAACTTTTCTGGATTGAAAATGTTTAAAAGGTTTACCTCTTCCGGAAGGTCTCATTATAATGGGTACACAAGACATGTCGAATATCAAAGGCCTATTTTAGAGCAATCAAACGTTATGACCAAGTTTAAAGCTTTCGAAAAATCGCTACTGCAATAATTAAGACCTCCATGGATGCACATATCGAGCACCACATCTGATCAAACTGACCAATCAAAAGGTATAACCAAGGTTAAAGGTTTTCAGACAAACGGACATGATTACAGACGGACAGACAGACGAACAGGTGTAAAACAATGTATTCCCGGAATCTCCGATTCTCGAGCATAACAAGCTAACTGATACTCTTGAAGGTACTGAATGTGTCAATGTATTTATAATCGGTGTTCATTGAATACTACTTCCGGGCTAATGAATGCCCTTATTTGCTAGAATCGTTTCGGGCAGGTTGAATGGGTTAAGTTTGCCCAGGGACCGAACGTGCCCCTCACATAACAAACGATTCTAGCATAGTTTCGGCCAAGCTAAAAGCCTTATAAAGTCTGGTTGGGAATGTTCCATTCAATACTGCCTTTAAATTTACGTTTAATTCGATGGAAAATGTAACTAAAAACACTGAAAATCGACATGCTACAAAAGAAGGAGACTAGCCTCAAACATCATGAAAACATAACACTCCCAGCAACATAATGGATCCTCCTTTAAGGTAAACTCAGTCAACTTCCCAAGCTTACTTTTTACGGTAATATTACCAGCTAGCTGTTAGTAACTACTACATTCTGGGGACACGCCCAATCGTACTGTTACGCCAAGTACGAAAGTCCGATGTTGAGCGTGACTACGAGTACGAGGCTCATGACGATGACGAAATTTACCTAGCTCTAACTTTGAAAGATGCGAAGTAAAATTCATCTTTAATCATTCCCAAAATGCTTGACAATGTTATTGAGTAGCGTTTCATTCTTTCAATTTCATTTAAAATGGCATCATTTTATTATCGTTCACGGACATCGTGTGAACTATAACTTTTCAAAAAGTTATAATATTCGCATTCTCAGAAAAAAGGAATCCATTACCATAATTATCACTTAAAAATCTGCTGGGAAATGTAAATGAATTTAAATCAGAAAGGCCGTATATGTAATTACATAAAATGCACATTCTCTGTCTCATTTAATCTCATCATTGGCTTCATATCTCTAAAAAGATTTCAATTCCCACATAAGAATTTGAAACTGATTTTCTTCCAAGGAAGAACATGTAAATTTAATATTGAGTTTTTCTATTCTTTTGAAGTGAAATGTCAAATGCTTTCGTATTTAAATTTCAATTGATCATGGACGGTAACTCTACACCCACGTTACGAACAAATGTATAAGTGAATACCACTTGCAATTGATTCTTAAGGTAAGATATGACAGATCAAATTAAGAGCTATTCGAGTGTATCACTCTGACTGATATGATGGAATGACAAATGCGTGAATACCTAGCAAGATTAATGTTGCAATTTTGGGGGAGACAATGATTAACAAACAATGAGTGAGAAATGTACCAACTCTCGATATTTACACTGTTACACTGAACTATCCAACGGTTATTGTGTACTCTCCCGTCTTTGATAATGTACTTTGCTCTTTTGAACTGCTATATCATGTTTCAATGACAGTTTTCTCATCGATATTTAAAGGAAGAAGATTTAAAGGGCAAAATAGTCGAGCTGTGTAAGTCCAAATTTTGAACTGTTCGTTTACATGACATGTTTTAATGACAAACGTATGTTATGAGGATTAAATTACAGGCTTAGGAAATCAATACTTATCAAACAAAACAAAAACAAATCAAAAGAATTCGATTTATAGCGCAAAACCATTAAGAATAAATATAAATAAATAAATAATAAAATAAGAGTCGATATATAAATATTTTGAAACTTATTTCTTGTTTTAAGGTATGTGGTAAGTGTAAACGGAAAAGTAAAAGTACAAAGTTAGTGTTACCACCAAACCTCATTATAATTAAGATAAAACCCGCCAAAGTCCCACATCGGCATGCTCAGGACATCATGCATTAAAACAATTTGAAGTCTTCTATCTATACCAAATTGTGAAGATGTTGAACGAACATAATGGATGCTCCTTTAAGGTTAACTCAGTCAACTTCCCAAGCTTACTTTTTACGGTAATATTACCAGCTAGCTGTTAGTAACTACTACATTCTGGGGACACGCCCAATCGTACTGTTACGCCAAGTACGAAAGTCCGATGTTGAGCGTGACTACGAGTACGAGGCTCATGACGATGACGAAATTTACCTAGCTCTAACTTTGAAAGATGCGATACAGCAACAAGTAAAATTCATCTTTAATCATTCCCAAAATGCTTGACAATGTTATTGAGTAGCGTTTCATTCTTTCAATTTCATTTAAAATGGCATCATTTTATTATCGTTCACGGACATCGTGTGAACTATAACTTTTCAAAAAGTTATAATATTCGCATTCTCAGAAAAAAGGAATCCATTACCATAATTATCACTTAAAAATCTGCTGGGAAATGTAAATGAATTTAAATCAGAAAGGCCGTATATGTAATTACATAAAATGCACATTCTCTGTCTCATTTAATCTCATCACTGGCTTCATATCTCTAAAAAGATTTCAATTCCCACATAAGAATTTGAAACTGATTTTCTTCCAAGGAAGAACATGTAAATTTAATATTGAGTTTTTCTATTCTTTTGAAGTGAAATGTCAAATGCTTTCGTATTTAAATTTCAATTGATCATGGACGGTAACTCTACACCCACGTTACGAACAAATGTATAAGTGAATACCACTTGCAATTGATTCTTAAGGTAAGATATGACAGATCAAATTAAGAGCTATTCGAGTGTATCACTCTGACTGATATGATGGAATGACAAATGCGTGAATACCTAGCAAGATTAATGTTGCAATTTTGGGGGAGACAATGATTAACAAACAATGAGTGAGAAATGTACCAACTCTTGATATTTACACTGTTACACTGAACTATCCAACGGTTATTGTGTACTCTCCCGTCTTTGATAATGTACTTTGCTCTTTTGAACTGCTATATCATGTCTCAATGACAGTTTTCTCATCGATATTTAAAGGAAGAAGATTTAAAGGGCAAAATAGTCGAGCTGTGTAAGTCCAAATTTTGAACTGTTCGTTTACATGACATGTTTTAATGACAAACGTATGTTATGAGGATTAAATTACAGGCTTAGGAAATCAATACTTATCAAACAAAACAAAAACAAATCAAAAGAATTCGATTTATAGCGCAAAACCATTAAGAATAAATATAAATAAATAAATAATAAAATAAGAGTCGATATATAAATATTTTGAAACTTATTTCTTGTTTTAAGGTATGTGGTAAGTGTAAACGGAAAAGTAAAAGTACAAAGTTAGTGTTACCACCAAACCTCATTATAATTAAGATAAAACCCGCCAAAGTCCCACATCGGCATGCTCAGGACATCATGCATTAAAACAATTTGAAGTATTCTATCTATACCAAATTGTGAAGATGTTGAACGAACATAATGGATGCTCCTTTAAGGTTAACTCAGTCAACTTCCCAAGCTTACTTTTTACGGTAATATTACCAGCTAGCTGTTAGTAACTACTACATTCTGGGGACACGCCCAATCGTACTGTTACGCCAAGTACGAAAGTCCGATGTTGAGCGTGACTACGAGTACGAGGCTCATGACGATGACGAAATTTACCTAGCTCTAACTTTGAAAGATGCGATACAGCAACAAGTAAAATTCATCTTTAATCATTCCCAAAATGCTTGACAATGTTATTGAGTAGCGTTTCATTCTTTCAATTTCATTTAAAATGGCATCATTTTATTATCGTTCACGGACATCGTGTGAACTATAACTTTTCAAAAAGTTATAATATTCGCATTCTCAGAAAAAAGGAATCCATTACCATAATTATCACTTAAAAATCTGCTGGGAAATGTAAATGAATTTAAATCAGAAAGGCCGTATATGTAATTACATAAAATGCACATTCTCTGTCTCATTTAATCTCATCACTGGCTTCATATCTCTAAAAAGATTTCAATTCCCACATAAGAATTTGAAACTGATTTTCTTCCAAGGAAGAACATGTAAATTTAATATTGAGTTTTTCTATTCTTTTGAAGTGAAATGTCAAATGCTTTCGTATTTAAATTTCAATTGATCATGGACGGTAACTCTACACCCACGTTACGAACAAATGTATAAGTGAATACCACTTGCAATTGATTCTTAAGGTAAGATATGACAGATCAAATTAAGAGCTATTCGAGTGTATCACTCTGACTGATATGATGGAATGACAAATGCGTGAATACCTAGCAAGATTAATGTTGCAATTTTGGGGGAGACAATGATTAACAAACAATGAGTGAGAAATGTACCAACTCTTGATATTTACACTGTTACACTGAACTATCCAACGGTTATTGTGTACTCTCCCATCTTTGATAATGTACTTTGCTCTTTTGAACTGCTATATCATGTCTCAATGACAGTTTTCTCATCGATATTTAAAGGAAGAAGATTTAAAGGGCAAAATAGTCGAGCTGTGTAAGTCCAAATTTTGAACTGTTCGTTTACATGACATGTTTTAATGACAAACGTATGTTATGAGGATTAAATTACAGGCTTAGGAAATCAATACTTATCAAACAAAACAAAAACAAATCAAAAGAATTCGATTTATAGCGCAAAACCATTAAGAATAAATATAAATAAATAAATAATAAAATAAGAGTCGATATATACATATTTTGAAACTTATTTCTTGTTTTAAGGTATGTGGTAAGTGTAAACGGAAAAGTAAAAGTACAAAGTTAGTGTTACCACCAAACCTCATTATAATTAAGATAAAACCCGCCAAAGTCCCACATCGACATGCTCAGGACATCATGCATTAAAACAATTTGAAAGTCTTCTATCTATACCAAATTGTGAAGATGTTGAACGAACCCAGGGAATTGGGTCTGGTGGTATCAATTAATAAGCTCGTTCAATACTGTCATCAAAAATTCACAGAAAAGGTGGCTAGAATGCATGAAGATGTAAAGAGATCCAAGAGTGGCTGAGTTGTCTCTTCCATCCACTTCTCGGTAGAGATAGTGTCACCCGGGTTTAACCTTGTCCTCACCCTTAGAGCGTTGGGCTAGTCTCTCCCCGAGGATCACCAAGAAGTAAGTAGCATTAGGCATCTTCCTCCGTCTCATTTCAACACTCTGAGCAGTCTCTGCCACGATGGCTTGGCATTGCTGCATCGGTGTCTCGGATGTCATGGCGGGATGTTTTTGGCGCTCTGCGGAAGTATTCGCCAACCATTACCCGCGAGATGTCTCTGCGGCAGATGTCAAAGGGTTTTTTTCAAGACTGGGTCCGCAGGCCTTCGCCCAGGCGAAGGTTGTGTCCCCTCCCGATCCAGGGGGGACAGTCCTCTTAGGGTCTTTGTTTAACACTTCGGATCGTATATCGTCTCGTCTCTCCCCTCATATACCATGACCCGCCTCCGTTCAGTGGAATTTTAGGCATAGAATTTAAAGCAAAATCATTCTACGATTTCTGAAACGATGGTGCTTAAAAGCTCCATATTTTAAACAGATATTTTAACATGAAAAAAGAGACAATTACATAAAATTTAACTGCACTAGTCATGTATTTCAAATTCGTGATTAACCGATATTCTGAATATAACCTCTTTGTGTAGCAAGACCCATCAAGTTATGATGCTATTATGTCATTAAAGTTAATGCTATCTATTAAGAATTAGTACCGAGAGCATGCATTTAAGCCAATATGAAAAAAGATATACACCAATAATCTAGCAAGTGCAAAAGTTTCTGTGGCGAAAAGATAATTAATGTGTTCAGTAAATAGATTTCCGATGTAAGGGATGTTGCTCACACACGCATTCTATTTAGCGTCGATTGCATGACATTGCTCACAGCCAATCGATTAAACAAAAAATATACTCTGATATATGTAGCTGAGTTGCTGTGGAAGATTTTCCTGATAAAAGTACGAACTAGTGGCTTCCTTTTTATATTTAAAATTCAGATTATGCTTTCATATTAAAGTGATACATCTATGGATCAGAGTTAAAATCCCCTACAAAGAAAGACACACTTGAAGATTTAATTCATATCTGATTTTTCCTTTCAATTACCTCCCTTTGAAGAGCACACATAATCTCAAGATGAAAACACCCTTTTCTGGTCATGACCTCTGTGACCTAATGAATGAAACCTTTTATGTAAGAAATCCGAAATTACGGAAAATCGAACTGGCTAAAACTAATTATCCGTGTGCTACCCTTCTGAAATTCAATTATTATTAAGCATATGGATTTGTAACTTCATGAACACAATATAAGGTGGTTCAATACAGTTGAGATATTGCCTTCACCCCCTGTTGGTATCAACATTCACTAAACACACAAGGTAAGTGGATAGACACTTAGATAAGGGAGAGAGAAAGAATTGATATTCTCCAGAGATTGATAGTTTTGTAGTCTTTTCAACCAGCGGCCTTACACATTCTGGACTGGAAATACCAGATGTTTCTTGTTAAGAACGTATTTGTATGACAAACAAGGTTTCTAGGACGTTCCTAAAATATTTGTATGTACTCTTCAAAATTACAATGATCATAAAATCCTAAAATGTCACTTACCTACAAAAGGACACAATGAATATAACTCGCGTCCATGTACAGCGGATATGGTTCTAGTAAAATGTCGGACAGTTGAAAAGGTAGGGAACTGCCATGTGCATTAAGCCTTATCTTATTCAATCTCTACACATGTGATAATCTATTTATTAGTGTTCATATTAGTTTGTCCCACATAAAAGGCAGGAGGAAACGGTAGATATTGAATGAGGTTTATAATTTGTTCTGTCAATGACAGGATACTGTACTTACAATTCGACACATTATAGGCAGGTATTCATTCACATTCTTCTGGCTGATTGTTCAACCCTATGCTCCTTGGAATTGATAAAATTAACTTCAAAGATGCTGAAGGACTTCTTTCATTATTCTATGTTCATAGATGTGGACGTCAGATGGCAAGTTATGTCAGATCGAACACCTCGTCAGCAGGAGATTTCAGGTACTGGACTTTGAAATGGAATAAGGATATCTTGTGAGGATGAACACGCTTTGAGATATATGTTGGTGTCGCACAGAAAGATATCCCTTTACTTTCTCCCCCTATCTCTCCATCTTAACCAAAACTATATCTGCAAAAATAGCAAAAGAAAGCTGCCTTATATGAATCCTTCAAAATCATATTTAAAGAACTCTAATTAAGGATGTTAACAAAAGACTTATCAAAGTATATTTTATTTGTAAAATGTCATTATTCAAGGTCAGGTAGACCGAAGTGAATCAAATCTTTAAACCTCCTTAGTTATCAAAGCAAGACATTAAATTATGATTTTGAAATGAATCATGTCACTCCATTCGGTCATTAAATGGAGAAGTTTTCGTGAAACTAAATAGTCACTATGACGAACTTTTTCGGAGTTAATTTTTCCTTTGTATCTGAACCTTTGATGTATTGCCTCAGAACATTGCGCATTAGTTCCAATCATTTGTGCATTAAATTACTTTCGTTTGAAACAGTTGCAATTGTTAATGCATCAGTACAGTGGAAATGATGCTGACATTTCATGTTTTGTATAAACGCTTTGCATCATCTTTGAACCTTTTTGTTTTGTTTTCTATCCATTTTTGTTCTGCAAAGCAAATACAAATTACTCTTTGAATATGATTTCTTAAAAATATATATTGGTAAAAAGTTAATTAAGTTATTTTTGTGTTCTATAAAAACACCCCATAATTGATTTCTTGAAATATAGTTTGGTTGTGATGAGCAAATAACACGAGAAATTGGAAACTTGTTATTCTTGTTATATAGGGAAAGTGTGGCTTGACTACGAATCAAATCTGCATTATGAACTTCCTTGTGCGATTACGTTTAATGTCAAAGTAATGTATTAAACTAACGACATTTTTACTCTCTTTACTCTTTATTTCATGTCCCCCTCTAAATTACCTCTCACTGTTGAGACCCATATACTTGGTATATTGCGTGAATGTAAAATGGCGCTTGAAGTACTTTATACACATGTATGTCCCATTAAATAAAGTTTATAAACTTAAATCTTATATATAAAACATTCTAACCCGCACAACACCAACGTTCATCAAAGCTTCTTTCCTATCTTTATATTCCACGATTTTCTATTTCAGGTAAAATTGCACCAAACCATACTAATCAACATATCAATTGGACGGTTTCAAGTTGAATTGAACATGTCTGTTCATCTTGAGTACTACAGTTTCCTGTATAAAGGGGGTCGAGTACCTATTATAGTATCTGACAGGATAAGACAAGATTTGAAGAACCCTGTATCTACTAAAGCTGTCAGGGATATTTTTTTCGAGGTGGAAGTATCTGAAAATAGTGCCTCAAAATACGGGTCACTTATAATTCATCTTTGAAAAATTGCCTGACGATATTTTTTATAAAAACAGCCAGCATTTTGTAGCATTGACCTACGAGACAAAAAGTATTAACATATAGTTTCTTAACTGTCCAAATATAACTAAATGATACTTCACTTTGAATAGAAGACCTTTTTTACAAGCGGGTCTCATTTACACTTTACAAATCATTTTATTCAGTCACATTACCTGACCAAATAATTTGTTATAATTAAGGCCTTTTGTTTGATACATTGTGAAATTAACGGTGTTGTTTTTCAAATGCAATAAGTTACACACGTGCATTTTTTGAATACTACAATGTCAGTCTGATTCATATTTATATATTCAATATTTATTATACTTATATTATTATCAAAATGCAATTACCTCCCCCTTTATCAAAATGACGTTTTCTATAACTCTGACTTTCTGACTCTCTTTGTAGAACGTATTCAAGTGATTTAGTTGCCTTACAAAAAAAATGACATTACCTTATTCATAAAAATTAATGTGATTTCATTCATTAATTTTCAACAATACTTGTTATTTATCTCATTTATCAGTTTCCTCATGATCATGAAATCGTTATCACCACAATTATGGATTTTACTGAATAATACAAATCAGCAAGACTACCAGGACGCAATAGCTTGAGAATGCAACATACGCTTTTGACTGCTGAATGACAACGGAGCTTTTCTCAGTCTCTTGGTGAATATTCATTGTGGTACAAAGACAACGAGATACTAGACCAAACATAAGGGACACACATTTAAACACAGCTTATCTTACCTATAACACAGTTGTTAACATATTTCGACGAAGAGAACATGCAAATGCCTATCACAATTGCATGACGTTAAAGGCCATACATGTATGTCTCCTGTCATAGAGAAGAGATATTATATTGTGCATATGTTTCATTTAACATAACTAGTGCACCTGGTTTCATCATAGCACACATCATGAAAAGGAACGATTTGAACTTAAACTTTGGACATTTAACCTCGAAATATCATTAAACCAGATGTCATGACGGAAGTGTCTACTCTACGAAACTACCTACTCAGTTCTGTTCCCTCATGGACAATAAAGATAAATTTTTTAATACAATAAATCACAGGAAATACAGTTTGGTAATACATAGGATACATAGCATATACCCCTTTCACATCACGTTTATGTCCCACGTGATATAAGTTTGGTTTGTCACTCACAAAAGCTCGGAACCTCTTCCACTAGGGATATAAACTTAATATAAAAGGGTGAACTAGTTAGATATCCTATAAATATGTATGACATTTATGTGACATTAAAAAGTAACCATTTAAAATGTTACATTTATTTGTATATCTACCTTACGTCAAACAACGTTGTTGGGTGGATTGACTTTCAAGACTTGATGCTTAGTCATTACAATGCGACAATATTAACCACCGGTTATCGCTGTATCGACTTGCAGTTCTTTCAGAAATTTATCAGTATCCACCACAACATCGGAAAAAGTCAAACCTTTAATTAATCACTGGACAAAGAATTTCAACTTCAAAAGAGGAAAACAATACTTCAAAGATTTAAGACACAAAGGATGAGCTATCTAAAGACAATTCTTATCGTGACTTGGTATAATTTTGTCACAGTTATGAAAATTTAAATGCACTTGATGTTATGAACAAAATGCAGTTGCATGATTGATGTGGCGGGATACGTGTTCATTGCTGTATTTGAAAACTGAGCAGGTCAATCAGTGCTTTGATTCACTTCACCTTTCAATCGGTTGTAGAAAGATCTTTTCAGGAATGGTTCTTTGATCAATCATCAAAGTCATTTGGTAAATAAATTGCCTCTTCTTTCATATTTTATGAGACGTTATTTCCTTAATATTTAACAATAATAACTCTTCTGTAATAAAAACTACACTTTCTTCTTTTGTTAATAACCGACATCACATGACATATCACCACACTGCCACAATACATAAAAAGTCAAGTTCATGCTGTGTTGTTTTCGTCAATTTGTCATATTCTAACCTTGCCTTTGCCCAAACAGATGTACCCATCTGGGTCACATTTATGTAAAGATAAGCGACAATGCTCAACCATTTAATAATCATTTGATTTAATATTATAATCATGAACATGTACAATTCAGGAATAGAGTGGTCAAGAAGCTTTGAAGAGCATACTTTGAGCAGTCAGGAACATGTCGGCTTTCCGTCTCGTTGCAAAGAGACGGTATGCTGTCTACAATGTATTGCTTTATAAAGATGGCATGTCGTCTATAAAACAAATTCGACGGTATCCCGTATTAATAATTCAGGGAGATTGCATTGTGTCAAATTGCTAACATTAAGAAGGCATGCCATCTTCTTATTTCACAAGACGGCATGTTGCTATAGTGCCATTAAAGTTACAACAATATAATTACTATGTTAGCTTATAACCACTTTGGTCAAATAAAATCTAAGAACTCTAATCAATTGCTCAACTAATTGCATGGAAATGCCCATCTGAATTCATCTGATTGCAGTGTTAGTTCACTATCCAGAAACCATCAGGTTGCAGTTTCGATCCCACATTTACTCGAACTTATTTGTGTTCAATAAGAAAGTGCCAAATTTATCTGCCATCTCATACAAAAGTTTGATGTCAAATGAGGAAGAAATATGTAAAAAAAAATTCTGTGGAAAATAGCATCATTAGCGTTTTGATAAGCCCAGCCGTTCAAAAGAAACAATGAAAGAAATGTTTACATATGTGTTGACACGATTTAATTCACCATTGATGACGCTGATACCTTTCTAATATTTGTAATGAAGGCCTTCAGTGGTATCGATAATTAACATATATAATTAAGGACTCAGTCTCAGGGATGTCATGTTGTTTTACAACACTCGTGCCAGTAAAATTATCTTTCCCTTGCTCTTCCTTGGGAAATGTTAAGGCCTTTCGTGTAACAGTATGGCATCCCCACTTGGATATGAATCTCTATTTATTCGATTGTTGAACACTTGTTTCAAAACACCATAAAAACAATGTTAAGATAATTTACGATTATCAAACTAAGATATCATCCAAACTTGTAAAACGAAAGCATAGCTGTTTGCTGACATACTGTCCAAACATACTTGGCTATATAACTGATCAGACTTTAAATAAAACAATACTTGAGGTTGAAAACTTACATTTTCCAAATCGACAATTTATAACCGCTGTTTGCTAAGACGACTTTACACTTATTTTGGGTCCACACCAAATCTACAATTAATAATTCCCATCTGCCGTGCAAGCTGTCGACCAAGAAGATGACACATGTTGATTTTCTTAATCTGTGGTCCTTGCTTGCAGTCACAGAGTCAACAAATAAAAACAAAGAGTCTTAACGCAAGATTTCAGATTTCGAGAGCCAGTGTTTCTTAAGAAGTCGAGAATTTAAAGCTAAAGAATGGATGGACCGACGGACGCCAGAAACCTTGCAATGCCACCGGCCTTTCTGGGCAGTGACGGTTTTCCGTCCTTAATTTTAGACGGCATGCCATCTTCATAAGAAAATGCCATCTTTATAATTTTAGACGATAAAAGCCGTCATTTATTCATAAAAAATATATTTTCATTTAAATTTCAAATAATGATGTCTCCCTTCTGACAATAAAGACGGCATGCCGTCCAACTTATTATCCCCCGCCACGAATTCGAAGTGGATTGGGGATATAGGTTTTGGCTCTGTCCATCCGTCTATCCGTCCGTCCGTTCGAACGTCCGTCCGAGATAAAGGGGACAGCTTTTCTCAGAAACCACTTAAGATAGAATAACCAAATTCGGTGTGTGCTTTGAGGGCATAAATACCTTGATGGAGTTCGAAAATGAAAAGCGTGCAATCATTTTTTAGGAGTAATTGCCCTTATTCAGTATTTCTGTACTCTGTTAAGTGTTAATTGTATCACCAATGGGGACAGCTTTCTCACACACACTGTTTAGATAGGATAGCCAAATTTGGTGTGTGGCTTTAGGGTATCAATACCTTGATGGGGTTTGAAAATAAGAAGCGTTTGATTATCTTTTCCCAGAGTTATTGACCTTGTTCTGTTTTTTTCAACTCTGTTCGAGGTCTCTTCAAGGGGGTTAGCTTTTATCAGAAACTGTTTAAGACCAATCAGTTGTGTTGCTTTTGGGAATACATTGATGGAATGGAAATGAGAAGGGCACACTTATTTCTTCTGAAATGATTGCCCTTGTTCTGATTAATTCTATATCCTTAAATGAATGGTTAAGCTATGTTATAGTGGTTTAGACGGCGTGCCGTCTAAAATCAAGGACGGAAAGCCGACGTGTCCCTGACTGTTGAGGTTGCTCAAATGTACAAGTACATGTTGGAAAAATCAATGATAAATCTGAAGTACATAAATATAACCAGCGTCTATCATGTAATGTATGGTTTTAGCAGTGAATATAACATCCTACCATTTAAAATACATCATAATATGTCAATATGTAAAATATCCTGCTAATCACTTACATACTGAATATACCCAGATCCCAGACACTATCACATGGACGTCTTATGTAAACATTTAAGTCTACAATTCAGGAATATATTGGTTATCAAACTCTGAAGAGATTTGTTATTGTTGCTCAAACGTGCAAGTACATGTTAAATACATAAAACTTTTAAAATGGTAATCAATCGATGTTTATAAGACATGAATGTCAGATAAACCATTTAATATACTCATTAATAAAATATGACATGTTGACTGTATTACTAGTTAATTATCCTAATCATTTACATACTGAAGATACTATCCCGGTATATTTCTGTTGATATTGAACGCCCATGTCCAGCTCGTTTAATTTTACTTCAACCTTCAATTCTGTTGCATGCTGTTTTATATCCAAACTTGCAAACTATAATATTTAATAACCTCTACAGGGACCTGTAATGTCATTAATTAGAGCATTAAATCTTATGCATATCACATAAGGGATCAAATCTAGTCATGATTTGGATAGAACGTATTGAAACTTATGGACAGTTTTGTTTTATTGACAATCACATGCAAACGTAATTAACCAACATTTGTTACTCCTTTTCATATTTCAAAGATTCCATATAATCTAATATTTATTACTTTAATGAGTTAATTCAGCACGCTGAACGGTAACAATATAAGTTGGCAGTGTGAAGTTGGTTACTTATTCGTTATTGGACATTGGACATTCATTTGACATTCGATTTTTCCAGTTACTTATTCAAAACAATGGTCTGATAAAGAACTATGGAACAATCCATGACAACATAAGTATACTCATTTTAAAGAAAATTCAATTTCCTATCCAATGAGCTATGCTGTTTGATTCGCAAAAAATCAGAGTGTACCGTAAATTACGAAATAATGGCGATGGGGTTAGTAAAATCAAGCCAAAAGGGAGAGTAAATATTTAAATTGGTACCAAGGAATATTTGCACCACCATCTAAGGGTACCCAAATGAAAGATCATTCAATTTCCTATCCAATGAGGTATCTTACATGATGTTTGATAGGGGACCTGGTACCGTCAAATGCCAAATAACGTCACTAGGTAGTATACATATTAGCTCTGTAATGAGTTTTTCACAATCAAACTAGTCTGAGGGTACCAAGGAATATTTGCACCACCATCTAAGGGTACCCAAATGAAAGATAATTCAATTTCCTATCCAATGAGGTATCTTACATGATGTTTGATAGGGGACCTGGTACCGTCAAATGCCAAATAACGTCACTAGGTAGTATACATATTAGCTCTGTAATGAGTTTTTCACAATCAAACTAGTCTGAGGGTACCAAGGAATATTTGCATCACCATCTAACGGTACCCAAATGAAAGATAATTCAATTTCCTATCCAATGAGGTATCTTACATGATGTTTGATAGGGGACCTGGTACCGTCAAATGCCAAATAACGTCACTAGGTAGTATACATATTAGCTCTGTAATGAGTTTTTCACAATCAAACTAGTCTGAGGGTACCAAGGAATATTTGCACCACCATCTTAGGGTACCCAAATGAAAGATAATTCAACTTCCTATCCAATGAGGTATCTTACATGATGTTTGATAGGGGACCTGGTACCGTCAAATGCCAAATAACGTCACTAGGTAGTATTCATATTAGCTCTGTAATGAGTTTTTCACAATCAAACTAGTCTGAGGGTACCAAGGAATATTTGCACCACCATCTAAGGGTACCCAAATGAAAGATAATTCAATTTCCTATCCAATGAGGTATCTTACATGATGTTTGATAGGGGACCTGGTACCGTCAAATGCCAAATAACGTCACTAGGTAGTATACATATTAGCTCTGTAATGAGTTTTTCACAATCAAACTAGTCTGAGGGTACCAAGGAATATTTGCACCACCATCTAAGGGTACCCAAATGAAAGATAATTCAATTTCCTATCCAATGAGGTATCTTACATGATGTTTGATAGGGGACCTGGTACCGTCAAATGCCAAATAACGTCACTAGGTAGTATACATATTAGCTCTGTAATGAGTTTTTCACAATCAAACTAGTCTGAGGGTACCAAGGAATATTTGCACCACCATCTAAGGGTACCCAAATGAAAGATAATTCAATTTCCTATCCAATGAGGTATCTTACATGATGTTTGATAGGGGACCTGGTACCGTCAAATGCCAAATAACGTCACTAGGTAGTATTCATATTAGCTCTGTAATGAGTTTTTCACAATCAAACTAGTCTGAGGGTACCAAGGAATATTTGCACCACCATCTAAGGGTACCCAAATGAAAGATAATTCAATTTCCTATCCAATGAGGTATCTTACATGATGTTTGATAGGGGACCTGGTACCGTAAAATGCCAAATAACGTCACTAGGTAGTATTCATATTAGCTCTGTATTGGGTTTTTCACAATCAAACTAGTCTGAGGGTACCAAGAAATATTTGCACCACCATCTAAGGGTACCCAAATGAAAGATAATTAAATTTCCTATCCAATGAGGTATCTTACATGATGTTTGATAGGGGACCAGGTACCGTCAAACGCCAAATAACGTCACTAGGTAGTATACATATTAGCTCTGTAATGAGTTTTTCACAATCAAACTAGTCTGAGGGTACCAAGGAATATTTGCACCACCATCTAAGGGTACCCAAATGAAAGATAATTCAATTTCCTATCCAATGAGGTATCTTACATGATGTTTGATAGGGGACCTGGTACCGTCAAATGCCAAATAACGTCACTAGGTAGTATACATATTAGCTCTGTAATGAGTTTTTCACAATCAAACTAGTCTGAGGGTACCAAGGAATATTTGCACCACCATCTAAGGGTGCCCAAATGAAAGACAATTCAATTTCCTATCCAATGAGGTATCTTACATGATGTTTGATAGGGGACCTGGTACCGTCAAATGCCAAATAACGTCACTAGGTAGTATACATATTAGCTCTGTAATGAGTTTTTCACAATCAAACTAGTCTGAGGGTACCAAGGAATATTTGCACCACCATCTAAGGGTACCCAAATGAAAGAAAATTCAATTTCCTATCCAATGAGCTATGCTGTTTGATTCGCAAAAAAATCAGAGTGTACCGTAAATTACGAAATAATGGCGATGGGGTTAGTAAAATCAAGCCAAAAGGGAGAGTAAATATTAAAATTGGTACCAAGGAATATTTGCACCACCATCTCAGGGTACCCAAATGAAAGATAATTCAATTTCCTATCCAATGAGGTATCTTACATGATGTTTGATAGGGGACCTGGTACCGTCAAATGCCAAATAACGTCACTAGGTAGTATACATATTAGCTCTGTAATGAGTTTTTCACAATCAAACTAGTCTGAGGGTACCAAGGAATATTTGCACCACCATCTAAGGGTACCCAAATGAAAGATAATTCAATTTCCTATCCAATGAGGTATCTTACATGATGTTTGATAGGGGACCTGGTACCGTCAAATGCCAAATAACGTCACTAGGTAGTATACATATTAGCTCTGTAATGAGTTTTTCACAATCAAACTAGTCTGAGGGTACCAAGGAATATTTGCACCACCATCTAAGGGTACCCAAATGAAAGATAATTCAATTTCCTATCCAATGAGGTATCTTACATGATGTTTGATAGGGGACCTGGTACCGTCAAATGCCAGATAACTTCACTAGGTAGTATACATATTAGCTCTGTAATGAGTTTTTCACAATCAAACTAGTCTGAGGGTACCAAGGAATATTTGCATCACCATCTAAGGGTACCCAAATGAAAGATAATTCAATTTCCTATCCAATGAGGTATCTTACATGATGTTTGATAGGGGACCTGGTACCGTCAAATGCCAAATAACGTCACTAGGTAGTATACATATTAGCTCTGTAATGAGTTTTTCACAATCAAACTAGTCTGAGGGTACCAAGGAATATTTGCACCACCATCTAAGGGTACCCAAATGAAAGATAATTCAATTTCCTATCCAATGAGGTATCTTACATGATGTTTGATAGGGGACCTGGTACCGTCAAATGCCAAATAACGTCACTAGGTAGTATACATATTAGCTCTGTAATGAGTTTTTCACAATCAAACTAGTCTGAGGGTACCAAGGAATATTTGCACCACCATCTAAGGGTACCCAAATGAAAGATAATTCAATTTCCTATCCAATGAGGTATCACACATGATGTTTGATAGGGGACCTGGTACCGTAAAATGCCAAATAACGTCACTAGGTAGTATTCATATTAGCTCTGTATTGGGTTTTTCACAATCAAACTAGTCTGAGGGTACCAAGAAATATTTGCACCACCATCTAAGGGTACCCAAATGAAAGATAATTAAATTTCCTATCCAATGAGGTATCTTACATGATGTTTGATAGGGGACCAGGTACCGTCAAACGCCAAATAACGTCACTAGGTAGTATACATATTAGCTCTGTAATGAGTTTTTCACAATCAAACTAGTCTGAGGGTACCAAGGAATATTTGCACCACCATCTAAGGGTACCCAAATGAAAGATAATTCAATTTCCTATCCAATGAGGTATCTTACATGATGTTTGATAGGGGACCTGGTACCGTCAAATGCCAAATAACGTCACTAGGTAGTATACATATTAGCTCTGTAATGAGTTTTTCACAATCAAACTAGTCTGAGGGTACCAAGGAATATTTGCACCACCATCTAAAGGTGCCCAAATGAAAGACAATTCAATTTCCTATCCAATGAGGTATCTTACATGATGTTTGATAGGGGACCTGGTACCGTCAAATGCCAAATAACGTCACTAGGTAGTATACATATTAGCTCTGTAATGAGTTTTTCACAATCAAACTAGTCTGAGGGTACCAAGGAATATTTGCACCACCATCTAAGGGTACCCAAATGAAAGAAAATTCAATTTCCTATCCAATGAGCTATGCTGTTTGATTCGCAAAAAAATCAGAGTGTACCGTAAATTACGAAATAATGGCGATGGGGTTAGTAAAATCAAGCCAAAAGGGAGAGTAAATATTTAAATTGGTACCAAGGAATATTTGCACCACCATCTAACGGTACCCAAATGAAAGATAATTCAATTTCCTATCCAATGAGGTATCTTACATGATGTTTGATAGGGGACCTGGTACCGTCAAATGCCAAATAACGTCACTAGGTAGTATACATATTAGCTCTGTAATGAGTTTTTCACAATCAAACTAGTCTGAGGGTACCAAGGAATATTTGCACCACCATCTAAGGGTACCCAAATGAAAGATAATTCAATTTCCTATCCAATGAGGTATCTTACATGATGTTTGATAGGGGACCTGGTACCGTAAAATGCCAAATAACGTCACTAGGTAGTATACATATTAGCTCTGTAATGAGTTTTTCACAATCAAACTAGTCTGAGGGTACCAAGGAATATTTGCACCACCATCTAAGGGTACCCAAATGAAAGATAATTCAATTTCCTATCCAATGAGGTATCTTACATGATGTTTGATAGGGGACCTGGTACCGTCAAATGCCAAATAACGTCACTAGGTAGTATTCATATTAGCTCTGTAATGAGTTTTTCACAATCAAACTAGTCTGAGGGTACCAAGGAATATTTGCACCACCATCTAAGGGTACCCAAATGAAAGATAATTCAATTTCCTATCCAATGAGGTATCTTACATGATGTTTGATAGGGGACCTGGTACCGTAAAATGCCAAATAACGTCACTAGGTAGTATACATATTAGCTCTGTAATGAGTTTTTCACAATCAAACTAGTCTGAGGGTACCAAGAAATATCTGCACCACCATCTAAGGGTACCCAAATGAAAGATAATTCAATTTCCTATCCAATGAGGTATCACACATGATGTTTGATAGGAGACCTGGTACCGTAAAATGCCAAATAACGTCACTAGGTAGTATTCATATTAGCTCTGTATTGAGTTTTTCACAATCAAACTAGTCTGAGGGTACCAAGAAATATTTGCACCACCATCTAAGGGTACCCAAATGAAAGATAATTCAATTTCCTATCCAATGAGGTATCTTACATGATGTTTGATAGGGGACCTGGTACCGTCAAATGCCAAATAACGTCACTAGGTAGTATTCATATTAGCTCTGTAATGAGTTTTTCACAATCAAACTAGTCTGAGGGTACCAAGGAATATCTGCACCACCATCTAAGTGTACCCAAATGAAAGATAATTCAATTTCCTATCCAATGAGGTATCACACATGATGTTTGATAGGAGACCTGGTACCGTAAAATGCCAAATAACGTCACTAAGTAGTATTCATATTAGCTCTGTATTGAGTTTTTCACAATCAAACTAGTCTGAGGGTACCAAGAAATATTTGCACCACCATCTAAGGGTACCCAAATGAAAGATAATTCAATTTCCTATCCAATGAGGTATCTTACATGATGTTTGATAGGGGACCTGGTACCGTCAAATGCCAAATAACGTCACTAGGTAGTATTCATATTAGCTCTGTAATGAGTTTTTCACAATCAAACTAGTCTGAGGGTACCAAGGAATATTTGCACCACCATCTAAGGGTACCCAAATGAAAGATAATTCAATTTCCTATCCAATGAGGTATCTTACATGATGTTTGATAGGGGACCTGGTACCGTAAAATGCCAAATAACGTCACTAGGTAGTATACATATTAGCTCTGTAATGAGTTTTTCACAATCAAACTAGTCTGAGGGTACCAAGAAATATCTGCACCACCATCTAAGGGTACCCAAATGAAAGATAATTCAATTTCCTATCCAATGAGGTATCACACATGATGTTTGATAGGAGACCTGGTACCGTAAAATGCCAAATAACGTCACTAGGTAGTATTCATATTAGCTCTGTATTGAGTTTTTCACAATCAAACTAGTCTGAGGGTACCAAGAAATATTTGCACCACCATCTAAGGGTACCCAAATGAAAGATAATTCAATTTCCTATCCAATGAGGTATCTTACATGATGTTTGATAGGGGACCTGGTACCGTCAAATGCCAAATAACGTCACTAGGTAGTATTCATATTAGCTCTGTAATGAGTTTTTCACAATCAAACTAGTCTGAGGGTACCAAGGAATATCTGCACCACCATCTAAGTGTACCCAAATGAAAGATAATTCAATTTCCTATCCAATGAGGTATCACACATGATGTTTGATAGGAGACCTGGTACCGTAAAATGCCAAATAACGTCACTAAGTAGTATTCATATTAGCTCTGTATTGAGTTTTTCACAATCAAACTAGTCTGAGGGTACCAAGAAATATTTGCACCACCATCTAAGGGTACCCAAATGAAAGATAATTCAATTTCCTATCCAATGAGGTATCTTACATGATGTTTGATAGGGGACCTGGTACCGTCAAATGCCAAATAACGTCACTAGGTAGTATTCATATTAGCTCTGTAATGAGTTTTTCACAATCAAACTAGTCTGAGGGTACCAAGGAATATTTGCACCACCATCTAAGGGTACCCAAATGAAAGATAATTCAATTTCCTATCCAATGAGTTATCTTACATGATGTTTGATAGGGGACTTGGTACCGTAAAATGCCAAATAACGTCACTAGGTAGTATTCATATTAGCTCTGTAATGAGTTTTTCACAATCAAACTAGTCTGAGGGTACCAAGAAATATTTGCACCACCATCTAAGGGTACCCAAATGAAAGATAATTAAATTTCCTATCCAATGAGGTATCTTACATGATGTTTGATAGGGGACCTGGTACCGTCAAATGCCAAATAACGTCACTAGGTAGTATTCATATTAGCTCTGTAATGAGTTTTTCACAATCAAACTAGTCTGAGGGTACCAAGGAATATTTGCACCACCATCTAAGGGTACCCAAATGAAAGATAATTCAATTTCCTATCCAATGAGGTATCTTACATGATGTTTGATAGGGGACCTGGTACCGTAAAATGCCAAATAACGTCACTAGGTAGTATACATATTAGCTCTGTAATGAGTTTTTCACAATCAAACTAGTCTGAGGGTACCAAGGAATATTTGCACCACCATCTAAGGGTACCCAAATGAAAGAAAATTCAATTTCTTATCCAATGAGCTATGCTGTTTGATTCGCAAAAAATCAGAGTGTACCGTAAATTACGAAATAATGGCGATGGGGTTAGTAAAATCAAGCCAAAAGGGAGAGTAAATATTTAAATTGGTACCAAGGAATATTTGCACCACCATCTAAGGGTACCCAAATGAAAGATAATTCAATTTCCTATCCAATGAGGTATCTTACATGATGTTTGATAGGGGACCTGGCACCGTAAAATGCCAAATAACGTCACTAGGTAGTATACATATTAGCTCTGTAATGAGTTTTTCACAATCAAACTAGTCTGAGGGTACCAAGGAATATTTGCACCACCATCTAAGGGTACCCAAATGAAAGAAAATTCAATTTCTTATCCAATGAGCTATGCTGTTTGATTCGCAAAAAATCAGAGTGTACCGTAAATTACGAAATAATGGCGATGGGGTTAGTAAAATCAAGCCAAAAGGGAGAGTAAATATTTAAATTGGTACCAAGGAATATTTGCACCACCATCTAAGGGTACCCAAATGAAAGATAATTCAATTTCCTATCCAATGAGGTATCTTACATTATGTTTGATAGGGGACCTGGTACCGTAAAATGCCAAATAACGTCACTAGGTAGTATACATATTAGCTCTGTAATGAGTTTTTCACAATCAAACTAGTCTGAGGGTACCAAGGAATATTTGCACCACCATCTAAGGGTACCCAAATGAAAGATAATTCAATTTCCTATCCAATGAGGTATCTTACATGATGTTTGATAGGGGACCTGGTACCGTCAAATGCCAAATAACGTCACTAGGTAGTATACATATTACCTCTGTAATGAGTTTTTCACAATCAAACTAGTCTGAGGGTACCAAGGAATTATTGCTAAGGGTTATTTGGGTTTTTAAACCCTCATCTTCATAACCAAATATACGCAAAATACGCAAAATATCTCAGTGTCAACGAGAAATGCAACATACTTTATATCGAGCAGTGCTTATGAAAAAAGTAAACACTGCCACCTCCCAATGATTTCCGAGACCATATGTAACCAATTTCACTTCCTCATCTCCCTCAACCACTTCCAGCTCAAATTATCTGTGACCCTGGGCCGAGTGTTCATCATTTTCATTTTTCAATTTGCTTCCACATAATCAGATAAATAAACACCATAGCCCAAGTGTCGTCTTTTCATTTTGTTAATGTCTATTTACACTTTAAATATTGCCTCTGTGTCATCTATTTATTTTACTCACAAATAAGTGCATGACCTACTTGAAACAAAATTATCCCTCCCAAGCTTTCATTCATTAATCGTGTCAATGCATGCATTTCCCAAGCGCCGTTGGGCTATGGATTCCGTATCTCTGATATTAAATATGAATGTAATTGACAAGTTGTAGAAGAAAATTTACATTTATCAAACATTGACAATCAAATCATGTATTGAAAGTGTTAATGCCAAACATATTTCCCTAGTATACATCAGGTTCAAGTGACCGTAATTTACCTCACTTTGGTGTAGTGCCCGGCCCGTTGTTGATAAGATGTTGTACTACACAGACTTAAACGTAAGGTTCAAACTGAATGTCTAAAATATTTTGCAGTTGTTTGTGATAAACTGAAGGTCGTATTTGTTTCAAAGTTTAGGTTTTGTCCCTTAATTCTCAAACATCATTGATGAATTGAGTCTTGTCAAATGATACCCAAGTGTCAGTGATTCCAACCAATAATGTATAGCGTTTGAACAAATGAATAACTGTAATAAATCATTTTCGATGTGAGTTTTGGTGTTTGTTTGTTTGTGTGTTTTCTTCTACAGATGGGATGTGATATCGTATTTATACAGTGAATAACAATATAACGTAGGTATATGGAGATACAGACAATTAATCACAGTACACTAGGCGAAGCCATTACACATAGCTACATATCTGTGATATGTATTGTTTGATATACAGTTGGTGTGATACTTATTCTATTTTAGAATGTTATAGCTAATTCAAAACCGAGTTATGTAAAAAGTAATATAGACATAGACAGTTTCAACTGCAATGGGAAGTACTAAAATATCCAACGAGATGATCACCAAATATAAAATTTAAATGTCTAATTGCGACATGTATTTCCTTAATTGTAGCACCTTTGCTATATTGCCTCTAATTTACAACTTTACATAGATATGCATATCCTGTACCAGGTCCCCTATCAAACATCATGTAAGATACCTCATTGGATAGGAAATCGAATTATCTTTCATGTGGGAACCCTTAGATGGTGGTGCAAATATTCCTTGGTACCCTCAGACTAGTTTGATTGTGAAAAATTCAATACAGAGCTTATATGTATACTACCTAGTGACGTTATTTGGCATTTACCGGTACCAGGTCCCCTATCAAACATCATGTAAGATACCTCATTGGATAGGAAATTGAATTGTCTTTCATTTGGGCACCCTTAGATGGTGGTGCAAATATTCTTTGGTACCCTCAGACTAGTTTGATTGTGAAAAACTCATTACAGAGCTAATATGTATACTACCTAGTGACGTTATTTGGCATGTTACGGTACCAGGTCCCCTATCAAACATCATGTAAGATACCTCATTGGATAGGAAATTGAATTATCTTTCATTTGGGTACCCTTAGATGATGGTGCAAATATTCCTTGGTACCCTCAGACTAGTTTGATTGTGAAAAACTCATTACAGAGCTAATATGTATACTACCTAGTGACGTTATTTGGCATGTTACTGTACCAGGTCCCCTATCAAACATCATGTAAGATACCTCATTGGATAGGAAATTGAATTATCTTTCATTTGGGTACCCTTAGATGGTGGTGCAAATATTCCTTGGTACCCTCAGACTAGTTTGATTGTGAAAAACTCATTACAGAGCTAATATGTATACTACCTAGTGACGTTATTTGGCATTTGACGGTACCAGGTCCCCTATCAAACATCATGTAAGATACCTCATTGGATAGGAAATTGAATTATCTTTCATTTGGGTACCGTTAGATGGTGGTGCAAATATTCCTTGGTACCAATTTAAATATTTACTCTCCCTTTTGGCTTGATTTTACTAACCCCATCGCCATTATTTCGTAATTTACGGTACACTCTGATTTTTTGCGAATCAAACAGCATAGCTCATTGGATAGGAAATTGAATTTTCTTTCATTTGGGTACCCTTAGATGGTGGTGCAAATATTCCTTGGTACCCTCAGACTAATTTGATTGTGAAAAACTCATTACAGAGCTAATATGTATACTACCTAGTGACGTTATTTGGCATTTGACGGTACCAGGTCCCCTATCAAACATCATGTAAGATACCTCATTGGATAGGAAATTGAATTGTCTTTCATTTGGGCACCCTTAGATGGTGGTGCAAATATTCCTTGGTACCCTCAGACTAGTTTGATTGTGAAAAACTCATTACAGAGCTAATATGTATACTACCTAGTGACGTTATTTGGCATTTGACGGTACCAGGTCCCCTATCAAACATCATGTAAGATACCTCATTGGATAGGAAATTGAATTATCTTTCATTTGGGTACCCTTAGATGGTGGTGCAAATATTCCTTGGTACCCTCAGACTAGTTTGATTGTGAAAAACTCATTACAGAGCTAATATGTATACTACCTAGTGACGTTATTTGGCATTTGACGGTACCAGGTCCCCTATCAAACATCATGTAAGATACCTCATTGGATAGGAAATTTAATTATCTTTCATTTGGGTACCCTTAGATGGTGGTGCAAATATTTCTTGGTACCCTCAGACTAGTTTGATTGTGAAAAACTCATTACAGAGCTAATATGTATACTACCTAGTGACGTTATTTGGCATTTTACGGTACCAGGTCCCCTATCAAACATCATGTAAGATACCTCATTGGATCGGTACCAGGTCCCCTATCAAACATCATGTAAGATACCTCATTGGATAGGAAATTAAATTATCTTTCATTTGGGTACCCTTAGATGGTGGTGCAAATATTCCTTGGTACCCTCAGACTAGTTTGATTGTGAAAAATTCAATACAGAGCTTATGTGTATACTACCTAGTGACGTTATTTGGCATTTACCGGTACCAGGTCCCCTATCAAACATCATGTAAGATACCTCATTGGATAGGAAATTGAATTGTCTTTCATTTGGGCACCCTTAGATGGTGGTGCAAATATTCTTTGGTACCCTCAGACTAGTTTGATTGTGAAAAACTCATTACAGAGCTAATATGTATACTACCTAGTGACGTTATTTGGCATGTTACGGTACCAGGTCCCCTATCAAACATCATGTAAGATACCTCATTGGATAGGAAATTGAATTATCTTTCATTTGGGTACCCTTAGATGATGGTGCAAATATTCCTTGGTACCCTCAGACTAGTTTGATTGTGAAAAACTCATTACAGAGCTAATATGTATACTACCTAGTGACGTTATTTGGCATGTTACTGTACCAGGTCCCCTATCAAACATCATGTAAGATACCTCATTGGATAGGAAATTGAATTATCTTTCATTTGGGTACCCTTAGATGGTGGTGCAAATATTCCTTGGTACCCTCAGACTAGTTTGATTGTGAAAAACTCATTACAGAGCTAATATGTATACTACCTAGTGACGTTATTTGGCATTTGACGGTACCAGGTCCCCTATCAAACATCATGTAAGATACCTCATTGGATAGGAAATTGAATTATCTTTCATTTGGGTACCGTTAGATGGTGGTGCAAATATTCCTTGGTACCAATTTAAATATTTACTCTCCCTTTTGGCTTGATTTTACTAACCCCATCGCCATTATTTCGTAATTTACGGTACACTCTGATTTTTTGCGAATCAAACAGCATAGCTCATTGGATAGGAAATTGAATTTTCTTTCATTTGGGTACCCTTAGATGGTGGTGCAAATATTCCTTGGTACCCTCAGACTAATTTGATTGTGAAAAACTCATTACAGAGCTAATATGTATACTACCTAGTGACGTTATTTGGCATTTGACGGTACCAGGTCCCCTATCAAACATCATGTAAGATACCTCATTGGATAGGAAATTGAATTGTCTTTCATTTGGGCACCCTTAGATGGTGGTGCAAATATTCCTTGGTACCCTCAGACTAGTTTGATTGTGAAAAACTCATTACAGAGCTAATATGTATACTACCTAGTGACGTTATTTGGCATTTGACGGTACCAGGTCCCCTATCAAACATCATGTAAGATACCTCATTGGATAGGAAATTGAATTATCTTTCATTTGGGTACCCTTAGATGGTGGTGCAAATATTCCTTGGTACCCTCAGACTAGTTTGATTGTGAAAAACTCATTACAGAGCTAATATGTATACTACCTAGTGACGTTATTTGGCATTTGACGGTACCAGGTCCCCTATCAAACATCATGTAAGATACCTCATTGGATAGGAAATTTAATTATCTTTCATTTGGGTACCCTTAGATGGTGGTGCAAATATTTCTTGGTACCCTCAGACTAGTTTGATTGTGAAAAACTCATTACAGAGCTAATATGAATACTACCTAGTGACGTTATTTGGCATTTTACGGTACCAGGTCCCCTATCAAACATCATGTAAGATACCTCATTCCTAGTGACGTTATTTGGCATTTTACGGTACCAGGTCCCCTATCAAACATCATGTAAGATACCTCATTGGATAGGAAATTGAATTATCTTTCATTTGGGTACCCTTAGATGGTGGTGCAAATATTCCTTGGTACCCTCAGACTAGTTTGATTGTGAAAAATTCAATACAGAGCTTATGTGTATACTACCTAGTGACGTTATTTGGCATTTACCGGTACCAGGTCCCCTATCAAACATCATGTAAGATACCTCATTGGATAGGAAATTGAATTGTCTTTCATTTGGGCACCCTTAGATGGTGGTGCAAATATTCTTTGGTACCCTCAGACTAGTTTGATTGTGAAAAACTCATTACAGAGCTAATATGTATACTACCTAGTGACGTTATTTGGCATGTTACGGTACCAGGTCCCCTATCAAACATCATGTAAGATACCTCATTGGATAGGAAATTGAATTATCTTTCATTTGGGTACCCTTAGATGATGGTGCAAATATTCCTTGGTACCCTCAGACTAGTTTGATTGTGAAAAACTCATTACAGAGCTAATATGTATACTACCTAGTGACGTTATTTGGCATGTTACTGTACCAGGTCCCCTATCAAACATCATGTAAGATACCTCATTGGATAGGAAATTGAATTATCTTTCATTTGGGTACCCTTAGATGGTGGTGCAAATATTCCTTGGTACCCTCAGACTAGTTTGATTGTGAAAAACTCATTACAGAGCTAATATGTATACTACCTAGTGACGTTATTTGGCATTTGACGGTACCAGGTCCCCTATCAAACATCATGTAAGATACCTCATTGGATAGGAAATTGAATTATCTTTCATTTGGGTACCGTTAGATGGTGGTGCAAATATTCCTTGGTACCAATTTAAATATTTACTCTCCCTTTTGGCTTGATTTTACTAACCCCATCGCCATTATTTCGTAATTTACGGTACACTCTGATTTTTTGCGAATCAAACAGCATAGCTCATTGGATAGGAAATTGAATTTTCTTTCATTTGGGTACCCTTAGATGGTGGTGCAAATATTCCTTGGTACCCTCAGACTAATTTGATTGTGAAAAACTCATTACAGAGCTAATATGTATACTACCTAGTGACGTTATTTGGCATTTGACGGTACCAGGTCCCCTATCAAACATCATGTAAGATACCTCATTGGATAGGAAATTGAATTGTCTTTCATTTGGGCACCCTTAGATGGTGGTGCAAATATTCCTTGGTACCCTCAGACTAGTTTGATTGTGAAAAACTCATTACAGAGCTAATATGTATACTACCTAGTGACGTTATTTGGCATTTGACGGTACCAGGTCCCCTATCAAACATCATGTAAGATACCTCATTGGATAGGAAATTGAATTATCTTTCATTTGGGTACCCTTAGATGGTGGTGCAAATATTCCTTGGTACCCTCAGACTAGTTTGATTGTGAAAAACTCATTACAGAGCTAATATGTATACTACCTAGTGACGTTATTTGGCATTTGACGGTACCAGGTCCCCTATCAAACATCATGTAAGATACCTCATTGGATAGGAAATTTAATTATCTTTCATTTGGGTACCCTTAGATGGTGGTGCAAATATTTCTTGGTACCCTCAGACTAGTTTGATTGTGAAAAACTCATTACAGAGCTAATATGAATACTACCTAGTGACGTTATTTGGCATTTTACGGTACCAGGTCCCCTATCAAACATCATGTAAGATACCTCATTGGATAGGAAATTGAATTATCTTTCTGACGTTATTTGGCATTTTACGGTACCAGGTCCCCTATCAAACATCATGTAAGATACCTCATTGGATAGGAAATTAAATTATCTTTCATTTGGGTACCCTTAGATGGTGGTGCAAATATTCCTTGGTACCCTCAGACTAGTTTGATTGTGAAAAACTCATTACAGAGCTAATATGTATACTACCTAGTGACGTTATTTGGCATTTGACGGTACCAGGTCCCCTATCAAACATCATGTAAGATACCTCATTGGATAGGAAATTGAATTATCTTTCATTTGGGTACCCTTAGATGGTGGTGCAAATATTCCTTGGTACCCTCAGACTAGTTTGATTGTGAAAAACTCATTACAGAGCTAATATGAATACTACCTAGTGACGTTATTTGGCATTTGACGGTACCAGGTCCCCTATCAAACATCATGTAAGATACCTCATTGGATAGGAAATTGAATTATCTTTCATTTGGGTACCCTTAGATGGTGGTGCAAATATTTCTTGGTACCCTCAGACTAGTTTGATTGTGAAAAACTCAATACAGAGCTAATATGAATACTACCTAGTGACGTTATTTGGCATTTTACGGTACCAGGTCTCCTATCAAACATCATGTGTGATACCTCATTGGATAGGAAATTGAATTATCTTTCATTTGGGTACCCTTAGATGGTGGTGCAGATATTCCTTGGTACCCTCAGACTAGTTTGATTGTGAAAAACTCATTACAGAGCTAATATGAATACTACCTAGTGACGTTATTTGGCATTTGACGGTACCAGGTCCCCTATCAAACATCATGTAAGATACCTCATTGGATAAGAAATTGAATTATCTTTCATTTGGGTACCCTTAGATGGTGGTGCAGATATTCCTTGGTACCCTCAGACTAGTTTGATTGTGAAAAACTCATTACAGAGCTAATATGAATACTACCTAGTGACGTTATTTGGCATTTGACGGTACCAGGTCCCCTATCAAACATCATGTAAGATACCTCATTGGATAAGAAATTGAATTATCTTTCATTTGGGTACCCTTAGATGGTGGTGCAAATATTTCTTGGTACCCTCAGACTAGTTTGATTGTGAAAAACTCAATACAGAGCTAATATGAATACTACCTAGTGACGTTATTTGGCATTTTACGGTACCAGGTCTCCTATCAAACATCATGTGTGATACCTCATTGGATAGGAAATTGAATTATCTTTCATTTGGGTACCCTTAGATGGTGGTGCAGATATTTCTTGGTACCCTCAGACTAGTTTGATTGTGAAAAACTCATTACAGAGCTAATATGTATACTACCTAGTGACGTTATTTGGCATTTTACGGTACCAGGTCCCCTATCAAACATCATGTAAGATACCTCATTGGATAGGAAATTGAATTATCTTTCATTTGGGTACCCTTAGATGGTGGTGCAAATATTCCTTGGTACCCTCAGACTAGTTTGATTGTGAAAAACTCATTACAGAGCTAATATGAATACTACCTAGTGACGTTATTTGGCATTTGACGGTACCAGGTCCCCTATCAAACATCATGTAAGATACCTCATTGGATAGGAAATTGAATTATCTTTCATTTGGGTACCCTTAGATGGTGGTGCAAATATTCCTTGGTACCCTCAGACTAGTTTGATTGTGAAAAACTCATTAGAGAGCTAATATGTATACTACCTAGTGACGTTATTTGGCATTTTACGGTACCAGGTCCCCTATCAAACATCATGTAAGATACCTCATTGGATAGGAAATTGAATTATCTTTCATTTGGGTACCGTTAGATGGTGGTGCAAATATTCCTTGGTACCAATTTAAATATTTACTCTCCCTTTTGGCTTGATTTTACTAACCCCATCGCCATTATTTCGTAATTTACGGTACACTCTGATTTTTTGCGAATCAAACAGCATAGCTCATTGGATAGGAAATTGAGTTTTCTTTAAAATGAGTATACTTATGTTGTCATGGATTGTTCCATAGTTCTTTATCAGACCATTGTTTTGAATAAGTAACTGGAAAAATCGAATGTCAAATGAATGTCCAATGTCCAATAACGAATAAGTAACCAACTTCACACTGCCATATAAGTTGTCCATAATAGCTGTGAGTTTTTCATATAATGACACGATTGTTATGATGTAATTTCGTTTTTTAAACACCTTTTATGTACTTATCAAAGTCATTATTTTAGATTTAAGCAAATTTATAACTGAGTTGAGCTTTTCAATGTCAGGCAATTACTCAATGAGTCTACATATATATCAGAGTAAAATTCTGACATACCTTAATGATTCTCTAAGTGAACGTATTGAATTTAATGCGTAATAAATGTCACACAATGGTATACATTTCTGATTAAATGTCAGTGCCCCAATAAATCAAACTATTGCATTTAGTTAACACATTTTATATTGATCAATGTTCTTCACGTTTACATAAGGACCTAATTAAACAGAATCAACATTTACTATATTATCAAAGATAAGGGGCTTCAGACGTGAGATATGCTCTTTTAAACAGAATGCTTAAGGTAAAGGACAAGACAATTGAAGAGATCTGTCCTTTAAATATCCAATTAATAAAATCCAGTTTGTGTCTACATGCCTCAAATTAACACAAGACGCCAATTAAACAGACAGACCACTTTTTCAGTTCAATTTGATGTTGTCTCCATTTAAAGTTATGACAGAAGATGAAAATACATAATGAAAAGGATTAAGTAAGACAGAAAGGATGATGACAGAAAATGACAACAGATGATTGCGACAGATCAAGATGACAGCAGGTGATGAAGACCTGAAGTCTCTGACTGGAACTTCATCATGTCAGCAGAGCAGAACGTGGATAAACCTCTATTAACATTCAATTGTTAAAACGTATTTACATATATAACGTCACTAAAATAGTAGCATATCATTATTTGCATTTCCAACTCTCATCTCTTTAGATTTATAGAACACCGACCTTATCTAGAAACAGAACAAAATTGTATAATTTCACTTTGGTAGGACAGTCATACATCTGCACAATACAAATAACTTTAAAATATAAGGGGGGAAATATGAATTGCCCCTCTCCCGCTGAAACATGATGCCAAAATGGCCCACAGGATTAGATTTCACATAAATGTCAAGTGAAAAAACTTAATCTGTCATGATCAAAGAAGAATTTTTGAAGGTAATTCAAACATTACAGTACATGTAGATAACTGCTAAAAAAAACAATTCATCTTTTTCACCAAAGTCATCAATTTCCTAAAAGCCAAATCTGGTTAATCTCATGGTCTAAGTGATTGAATACAACAAACTATATTCATAAAAAACTGATATAACAAACCACACTCATTCAACTGCGCACACCACGGTATATTTAATTTGCACACAAAACACTACACCTTTCCAACAGACATCACAAGAGATTATATGGAGTCACTGCGTACTCTTGCACTAATTGCTACAGAACTACTACTTAACTAAATAATAATACATAATAGTTAAGTTACAATTGACATTAACTACTTCTTTCAATCGACTGCATCAACAGAGAATATATGATGCTGAAAGGATGTTATAAAGTTGTGTAATGTACGATAATGTCCGGGACATACCGATTGTTACATCGTCTTTAGAATTATTTTTCTCCATAATCAATTACCGTTTTAAAGGATATTTACTGCATAATTTATTTATATCTACTGTATGGCATGTATTATATTGCATATATTATAACCGGAGATGTAGCTCTGCTCGCCACCCAGTTGGCCGCGGTTTAATTATTACATATAATGGCATTCAGATGTTGACAGGTGTCAACACCAATATTCAAACATCAATTAAAGAAATTCAAGACTAAAATAGATAACATCACGAACAGAAAGACATCTTAAACATATCTTTCAGTAGCAAATACTGATCAATAACATGTTTTTCATCTCGGAGAGCAGCCAGCAATGGCGAGATCATGTTAACAGCCAGTCAGGTATAAAACAAGTTAAATGAAGGGAATCGTCTAACATGTCACATCTTAATTGACGGGTTGCTCTCCTTTCCCGAGAACTCATGATTTTGACTCATCGATGAATATCAACTGCAGATCAAGAAATAGGATATGATTAGAATTCCCACTTGATTGACGGCAAAATAAAAATTCAAATTAACAAATGCATCAGCTGTGAATAAATGTGTGTTTTATCAATCAGGACAACAACACAAGAAAAGTGTCTTCATCTTGGTTAATTTCATCAGACATCTCTTTTTTTGGTGTCGGAAACAATGTATTTTTTGACAAAATACATTTAAGGATTGTTTTACATGTTTTGTGCCTCTATCGAAGTATAACAGCAACAAATTGTATAACATCGCGTAGCGTAGCGGAGCGATGTTATACAGAATTTGTTGCTGTTATACTTCGATAGAGGCACAAAACATGTAAAACAATCCTTATAATTACGAAATCAACAGATTTTTCTTAAAATATTTACACAAATCTAATATATTTGTAATTTATCACGAGAAACAACGGCTTGTTACACGCAATGATACATGGCTGAATCAAAATTGAGGAATCCTTCATCTAAAACAGCAGAAGATTTAATTTCGTTTTCCCCAACATTCACATGCATACAATCAGAGTTCGTTTACTCTACATTCCGGATTTTTAGATTAACCCTCATTAGCATATCACGCGACGTTCAAACATGGCTAAGTTAGTGAAGCGCTGTGAGTGAACACGCTCGGGGACTTGTATCTATCAAAATTAAGTGTTCCGGGTGAAGTTTATTGTCTCATTCGGAAAAGAAATGTATATTCCAGTTATAGGTGTAGGTGTGAAGACGAAATTACATATGTATTTCATATTTTGCATCAAAACGTTACGCTCAGTTGTAAGAACAGGCAGACCCGACCGTTTGTTCGAATGGATTGTGACGTCACAAGGTACGAATGCACGAGGTATGGTAGCACATTTTATCTGCATTCATCGAGAAATGGCAGCAGGTTTTTGAGAGCTTTCGTCCAATCAGAAACGCGGAAATTAGTGTAACAAAACCATTTTGTAATTATGACATTATATCATGTACTATATGTGTGACAAAAACACCACTTTTGCTCTAAGATAAGGAATAAACACAAATAATATGGCACTAGAAGCAGTGTTGTCAGTCTCCTGGTGTAGACCTCCCTCAAACCATTTTGTAAATTAATATCTCAATCATTTTAGCAGATTGACTCTTTCAGATCGAAAAACCTTTATTATCCACAACTAGTGTCACCCACGATGTTATCCCCGTTGTTAGCTACATATAGCCATGTTAATTGTCAAATAAACACGATAAGTGAGGTTCTTGTTAATTTTGTATTCATTATCATAATTCTAGCTCGTATATGATATTAGACAAACTGTGTGCGAACAATAACCTACCTGGTAAGCCGAGGTATCCATAAAATTAATGCTGTTATTGATCATTAACAGTTACATTTATTTTCAACTAGAAACTAGCAGAATTGTATGTTTCTCTGCATCAATGCTGTGAATAGTTAGAGTAAAAAAAGTGCATATAAGGAATACTGTTTATCCCCATGTTAAAAGGTTAGCTGATAACAAGAAGGAAATATATCTCATTCCCTTTTGTCCTCAATGAGGTCATAAGAGAGATTAAAAACAATTGAAAACATTGTAATATATCAAAATAACCATCTTGTCACGCACAGCTGCATCTACTAATTTTATTTTGATATGATATGAGTAAAGTCAAAGAACATAATGAATATGGGGAAATAACTATATAAGTAAAGGTTATGCGTTCCTCAGTACAATTTAAAGATTTGTTTTATGTAATTAATGTTAATGTCTTACACACGTTATTATTTTATGGGTTATGATTAATGAAATGGTCCTGAAACTTTTAGAAAATGCTAAAGCTGCAGACACTTTATACGAGGACAATTTGCAATGTCAACTAAAACATATTGTGACAAATCATTGACTTCTATGAAGTTAAAGAAACGCTAATTAAATTTTAGAAAAAAATACATTTGAAAGAACTTCAAGAATCTCCTACCTCATTACACTGTATGATAGCAGATAGCGTGTCAGCTGGATCAGATCATGCCAGATCAGACATTTTGTCAGCAGAGCACTTTCTTCGTGAGACTTTGATATCGGTTTGAAGTTTCTCAAGATCATGAAAAGATATTAAGCTAATTTGATTACGCTCAAAAAAAAGAAGAAAAAAACACTTGTAGATGAAGAGCTTTCACCTTTTACAGTCAAACTTTCAACTCTTGCGGCTTTTTTCATATAGCCATGCTCACAACGTGCATAGAGAACGAGATGACATAAAATAACTGATGGAGTAAATGCATATGAAATCTTTTAATAGGTTTATTTTGCATTTTGATCCCGATATCAACTTAAAACAGTCTTAATGGCCGCCTAAACTTGATTGACATTGAAATCCTTCCTCTCTGGTTCAAACAAATGTTTTGTATAGCCATCGATCAGTCTCGGTGCATCAAATCGACACTTTGTCCGTTTTTGGATTTTACAATTATATGATATTTTATTTTGTTTTATGTGTGTTTGATTGAAACATGAATTCATTTCTTGATAGAGCAGAAATCCCTACAGGATATTTATTTAGTTACAAATAATTAAAGTATTAGATGGATACATAACACACACATGAACAGTGACTCTTCTCTCCATTTTAGGAGAATGTGAAGGAACGAAATCAAGCCTTGACATCTATTATACTTATTTCCTTCATTATTATATTACTGCTTGAACCAATTCGAACCAAATGACACTATGAAATTTCTGTTTTATCAACTGGGAAATCTTTTCTAACACAGATTGAGACAACCGGACTTGCTATACACTCATCAAAGATTCACGCCCATGTTGACTATAGATATAATTTTAGTAAATATAAGACCCTTGCATGGACAAAGCAAATAGGTCGCAGATTTGTAAATGTGACAAAGGAATAAACAAAAAAGTAAATGGTAATGTTGCGTTTGATGATTGAAATGAACTTCAAGTCCGTTTCTGTTATAAAGTAATTTGTATATTTCTATTTGTTGAATGACATTACAAATGGATTTGATAGAGCGTTTTTCTAATTGGTGTGACACGCTTTATGTACTTCAATGTCTTATGCAATGGAGACTCATTTTTGTCATCATATGTCAAAACTATCACATTGGAATATTTCTCACTGTTCGTATAAGTATCAGTCTCTTTTGGAAAAACACTAATGTCAGTGATACCTCGTGTAAAGAAACATTAGGTTGATTTTGTATTTCACAGAACTCATCATCGATCATCAAAATTAATTCGACTTGATGCCTTCAAAGGAAACCATCCAGTGGTTCATCACAACATTTTGCTCTAAGTGAGCAGGGAACATAAGATCTTTCAGATGTGTGACTTCATGGATTTTTTTTTAAGACCTTTTCCAGTTTTTGGTTGCATAAGGTGATGTCTTTGGAGTCATGATTCTTTTTACTACCATCAATCTTTTGAGCACCGAATGAAATAATTTTTCTATTTTCCAAATGTCATGGAGAAATATTAATGTCCTCATAGACTACCTCTGGTGTACTACCAAATAGACATAAAAAATAGAAATTACATGGTACACGCCCCTCCATGATCGAGAAGAATGTTGGCATTATGCCAGATTGACCAATAACATGAACTAGCGATGGATTCAATTTGAAGACATTTTGAAGGGTTGATGTCGGAAGTGACTTTTGATTGATTGTCTTATATCTGATGTGATTTATTTCCTAATCAAGTAAACTGATTTAAAGTGTCATATGAAAGGGAAAATATGAGTATTATGTTGCAATTCTTTGATTCCTTACCACTGAACAACATAGATGAACAGATATTTATCAATAAAACAACCAAAGTTCTACATCTTGCAAATAGTCAGATACAAGAATGATTTTTTTTATAAAGAAACGGCGTTCTTATGTACTGCAGAGAAGCATACTAATATCTAATCAACAAAGAAATCTAGAGCAATAACCCGTGAAACATGTCCAAAGATCTATCATGTTCAATAAGGTAAATTGATTAAGATTTTGCACCATATTTTACATTTCATTATCCTGAATGATGCTATAGTTGTTTGTTTCCCTGCACCCGTTTCCATAATTCCTACCCTTTCTTCTACCAGCGCCGTTGAGCAGGCTCTGCCTGGAAATTAGGCGCTTTACAAGTGAATTGTTATTATTATTATTATCAAAGCTTTACAGTTGATTGCTGGACAAAGAATTTTTAACTTCAAACGAGAAAGACAATACTTCAAAGTTTAAAGACATCCCGACTTTCATATAATTTTGATAGTTTTGAACGTTTACATGCACTTTATGTAATGAACAAAATGCAGTTGCATGATTGATGTGGTATAACATGTATTCGTTGATGTATTTGACAGGTCAATCGATGCTTTGATTCACTTCATCTTTCCATTGGTTGTAGAAAGAACTTTTCAAAACGCATCAAGGGTTCTTTGATCAATCATCAAAGTTATTTGTTAAACACAATCCTTTCCCGTTGGCTCTTTTCATGTTTTATGATAAATCATATCTTAAATGTATCAAATTATTCATACTGTAATAAACTGATAATACATATCACACATCGTGAGTAGTGTTCACCATTGAAAATCGTTTCATGTCGTACCTTGAAGTGTTCTGCTGGCGAAGCTTTTGATCCGACATCACGCTGCCGAGTTACTCAAAATGCACTTCATCATTTTTATTTAAACAATACAAAATATAAAACACAAACATTGAGTCAAAGGAAGAATTTTAGGAGATAATCCTTCTGAATATATTCTTCGTTAATACCAGAAATACAATCTGACATTCTCTTCATGTTCATGCTATGCCGCATTTGTCAATCAATCATTTACTCTCTAAAAAACCACGTTGGTTTATACAATTAATATAAATACAGAAATAAATAATAAAATACAAAGTTTATAGTATATACATACAGAATATTATACAAGATGGCTGTAATTATTCTAAATATTTCTAATAAGAGATGCTACCTTTATACGAATTTTGATAAATCAGCAATTTCTTTAGTATCCTTGGTTGAGAATAATTTAACAAAATTTTGCAGACGTTGTTAAAGTGTGTCGAGTGACGGGATATATATTTGTTCTCGCATCAGATAAATTTTGAAATTCAAAAATATAATAAAATTCATCAGCAATACAGATTGACATAATTTGAAAGTTCTATCACATTGTGGTGTGCTATCCCAGCGGCCAGTTTCAACTGGTAGATTGTGGTTACATGTAATATATCTTAGTAATAGTAGATGTAATGGAGATTCGCTTTGGGGAGGATAGATACGTGTCTCAATGGATAATGTTTAATATATTGTTAGTAGAATACTTTTGGATATATTATTGAACGAATTGATCTTTGAGTATCTGTTCTACCTGGGAATCTAGCCACTTCTCGTACAAGAAGACGGGTTTTTAAATATAAACCATAAGCCGGTACCATCCAATATATCTTTAACTTTTTGCCAGCCAATAATTTTCCTTGGGGTTTTCACTTTCATTTTTGAAAATCATATACTTGTAGATAAATTGTGAAAGTTTTATTTCGGTTTGGGATGTTAATTTGTGCCAAGAGGTAATGAGATGTTTATAAATATGTATTGTAATTTGGAATCTTCCGAGCTCTCGATAGATCCATAATTCAGTTGAGTGTTACTTTCATTTTCAACAATTCAATTCCCTCCGATTCCGATGCGTTAAGTGATATAAAAAAAAGTTGTAGAATACATCAACATATATGTTATCATATTGTTAAGTCTTATCACCATTGAAAGTTTTCTTAATTAATACACGTTTATTGTGTCATTGTCATTTTGCGTCATAACATTCAACTCCGAACTAGGGTTCACATGATTGGTCCTTTTTCGTGAATACTGTATGTTATCGTATTCCGAAGGTTTTCCGTGCAGCGTCGGTAAGCACGTGCGTGGCCTCGTCAGTGTATTATTGATTGTTACTGGGTCAATTTGATGGAGCCTAGCTACATGTGAAATCACCCTTATATCACCTTGTCCTTGCCGAAGCAGATGTACCCACATCTGGGTCACATATATGAAAAGATTAGCCATGTTGCTATACCATTTGATAGTGATCTGATATTCTAATAATGAAAAGTACGATTCAGGATTCGTCAACAAGCTCTGAAGAGCTTATCTAAAGGTTGCTCAAATATGCTAGTACATATTTGAAATACATAAAACTGCATTAACATAATCAGTGTCTCTCATACTAGCAAGGCGTGGATATATGTTTCTTTGTTTGCCAGTCAATATACGATTATACCATTTAAAATACTCATACTCAATATGTCATGTTAACAACCTTAATAGTTAAATATCCTAATCACTTATGTACTGAACATAAATCCCAGTTTATCCCTGTTGACATCGAATTTACTACCTCGACCATGGCTGCAGAACAGATGCTTAAATTCTGTTGCATGCTGTTTTATATCCAAACTTGCAGACATCAATATGAAAATACCTCTACAGGGGCCAATAATGGCATTAATATTATAAAATCATATGCATATCACATAATGGATCAAATCTTTTTATGATTTTCATCAAATATTTCAAAACGACAATCACGAAACTGAATCAATGATCATAAAAATGTAATTGACACTCACATGCATACGTAATTATCCAAAATGCTGTATTCAATTACATTTTTAAAGATTCAATATAATTTAATAAGTTAACTCAAGAAGCTGAAGGGTGACATTATTAATGAAAATGCTCATAATGTCAAAGAGTTCTTCATATAACGAGTGTTATGTCTATGTACTTGCCAAAGTCATTATTTATATTTCAACAAACTTAGAGGATTTTCTGAACGTTTCGAAGTCAGTCAATGACTCAATGAATCTACAAACATATTTTAGTAAAATTCTGACAGACCATACTTATCTTCCTATGTGAACGTATCTAATTAGATGAGCAGTAAATGTCACACAGTAGTACATATTTCTGATTAAATATCTGTGACCCCTTCAATCAAACTAATGTACATTCAGTTAACACTTTCAATTGATCAGTTTTCTTAAGCTTATTTAGCAGAATGAACATTTATCATACTAACAAAGATTAGGGGCTTCTTACGTGATATGTAGTCTTTGGAACAGAACGCTTCAGTTAACGGACGAGGCTAGCTTGGGACACTCTCCTGTCCTCGGGAACTAATGTTTTTGCCTTATCCATGAATAAGTGTCAGATCAAGAAATAAGACATGATTAGGAATCCCATTTGATAGCTGTGAATACTTATTTTGCCGATAGGGACGACAGCACAAAAACGTGTCTGCATCTTGGTTCATTCACTTAGACATTGTGTCTCTTTTTTTGGTGCAAAAACAATGTGTTTTTCTTACAAATTACGTCACATTATGTCACGTACTAAAAGTGTGACAAAAACTGCACATTTGGTCTAAGATGAATAAGATATTGCTCTTCTCACAAATAATTTGGCAGTAGAAGCAGTTTCCTATTGCAGATACAGCAGCTAGATTATGTTATATGAAATACCCTACTGCTCATTACTTTCTCCCTGCATTTATTCTAGCAGCAATGATAAAAGTAAAATACTTTTGAAAGCGGTGTTAAAACCCAACTCACCTCACAACATTTGTGATTGAAGGAAATGGTTCAAAAGCAGCAATGCGTAACAGTCATTTGTCTTAAAAGGATGTTTGCTTAATGTAAGGTGCGCTGATATCATAGTCAACTTGGTAAGAGCAGGATCATATTTTATCTGCATCAATTCTGTCATCTGTAAGAGTACAGTAGTACATAAACTGACGTCCAAAAGAAACTTTACACTTTTAAAACCTGAAAATATCGAAATCTAAACAATCAATTGGAACTTAAGTAGTCGGTAATACATCGCCCAAATCCAACATTGCTGTGTGTATAACATGACCTTTGTACCCCTCATGGTTTTTGGTAAAAGTGCAAAAAATGGAAAAGCACGTTCAGGAAGTGCAGCCTATATTGCACGACCAGTAATGATATAAAAGAGATACCAACAGCATGGTTGGTGTCCACAATGAAAAAAACCACCAAAGATATGCCATGCCTAAGACCAGAAGAACGCGAGCGAGCCCTGGGAATGCTGGAAATGGCTGCCACCCACACCCATGCTGCAAGAACGTTTGGTTGTTCTCGCGTTGCAGTGAATAACTTAATGTAACGTTACAGACAGACAGGGCAGACATCTCACAGGCCAAGGACGGGAAGACCGAGGGTGACAACCCTCCACGATGACGTCACATTGCGTACATAGCATTTACGAAATCGCTTCCTAACAGTGACGTCATCAGCTAGGAATGCCCTTGGTCACGTGGTCAGCCGACAGACAGTTGCCAGAAGACTCAGGGCCTATAGACTTAGAGCACACAGGCCACACATGGGACAGCGGTTGACAGTGGAAAATCGTGGTCAGAGATTGAGATGGGCCCGAACTGTACGCCGTTGGTAGCGTCGTGACTGGCAGAGAATCGTCTTTTCTGATGAAAGTCGATTCAACATGTACAGGGCTGATGGATCATCGTATTAGACAGAGACCACACCCACCAGCCAACAGACAAGAATTGATTGTGGCACTTCAAGAAGAATGGCAGCGTATGCCACCTGACGTCATCAGACGACTGACGATTTAGGGTAAATGCGTGTATTGAGGCACGGGGTGGCCACACACGTTACTAATACACCACATTAATGAACTTAGGGTTTTTTCTGTGTGAAGTATCGTTTCCCAAGGATATTGAAAGTGCTGTTTTGTGACCCCACCTCCATATCAGCAACCGTGACGTAATCACCAGACACTTTATGCTCATCATCTCGAGGGGTTGTTATGTAGACATGTTGATCTTTTCAATACACTTTATTTCATGCATCCATCGTTTGTCGTATTTGTTCTAGAGCGTTTTAAAAAGAGTGTAAGTTTCTTTTGGACGTCAGTTTATATATAAGGGTGACTGTCTTTTCAATGTTAAAAGGCCGATTTATAAACAAAGAAATATATAGTTCTATCCCTTTCGTCCTTAAGAAGACTTAAGGGATTGGAAAAATAATACATCAAAACAGCTATCTTGTCTCGCACATCTGCAACTACTCATTTTACTTTGACTTGATATGAATAAAGTCGAAGAATAACATGAAACTGGGAAACTATGTATATAAATCAAGGTTGTCCATTCAATTAGTGCTATTGACAAAGTGTTTACCCGAGTAAAATACATAAAGAAACTAGCAAGATAAAAAGTTAGTGAGAAATACATCGCATCATTCAATTTTGTCTTCTCCAGTGAAATTCTTAGCGTTAGTAAGGTTCGACAAAGAAATTAATGAGAATATTTTGGGTCAACATATTGTGACAAATAATTGACTTCAATGAAGTTAGAAAACGCTAATTAAGTTTTAGAAAACATATATTTTGAAAGAACTTCAAGAATCTCTAGAGGTACCTAATTATACTGTTTGATAGCAGATAGCGTGTCAGTTTGATCAGGGAATGCCAGATCAGACATTTTGTCAGCAGAACACTTTCTATGTAAGTCTTTGATATCGGTTTGAAGCTTCTTAAGATGATGAAAATATATTAGGCATGATTTCCCATGAAACACTTGTAGATGAAGAGATTTTAGCTTTTACAGTCGAACTTGCAACTCTTTTGGCCTTCATATAGTCATGATCACAACGCGCATAGAGAACGAGATGACGAGATGCATGTGAAAGGGAGTTGTTTGCAACCCTTTTCTTTTAATAGGTTTATTTTGCATTTTGACCTCGATACGGTCAACTTGAAACAGTCCTAATGGCTCCATAAACTTGATTGACATTGATATCAACTACTTGCTCTCTGGTTCAAACCAATTGCTTGTATAACTATCGATCAGTGTCAGTGCAACAAATAGACACGTTGTCTGTTTTTGGGATTTTACAATAATATCATATTTTGAAGTTCTTAATATTTCAAAATGTGTGTTTGATTTAAACAAGAATTTGTATTTTGATAAAGCAGAAGCCCTAAAGCATATCGATTTACTTACAAATAATTAAAGCATTTGATGAATACATAACACACACATAAACAGGGACTCTCTGAATACTATTATCTCCATTTGAGGAGAATTTGCTTGAAGGAACGAAATAAGGCAAGACATCTTTTATACTTATTTCCATCATTATTGTATTGCTGCTTGAAACAAATCGAACCAAATGACACTATGAAATGGCTGTTTTTACAGATAAAGTTTCATTAATTATAAAACCCTATTGCATTTTGCTGGTTTCGTCTGGGGCCTTTCTCTTGAAATTTTCAAATCATAACAATATGTTTTATGCAAAATTGTCAAAATGAACACAGATTAGAGTAGACAAGAGATTATAATGATACACTGTTATACAAAGTCCGCAGATACCAACAAATTGTGACAGTCCTAAATGGTAACTCTATGTGATCAGTATGGACTGTGGAAACCCTTAGTCTTAGGACATTTGTGCACGTTTGTTCATATCTTTTACTGTTACGTATGCGCTTGCACACAGATTTTGTAATGTGATAAAGGAATACATAAAACAGTAAATGATAATGTCGCTATAAGCCCCATTCATGCGCCAAAAAATTGCACTATATGCAAAAATACACACTATGTAAATATACTCAGGTGTGTAAATGCAAAATTTGCTATGCGTTCATGCGCCATCTGATGGTATGTATTTTGATAGGGTAAATTGTCTGTTTCCTTCATTTAAGCGCAAGCCTTGGTCATGTAGACACTGGTGTACTGTGGAGACAAAGGATATGTTTCCCCTTTATGGTGATGACATAGATAGTCATCAGTAATAGCAGGAGTTGGGATATCTTTAAGAAACAGTTCTAAGAACCATGTTGTTCAAAAGTTCACAAATGAATAATGGATGTCACAAAAATCTTTTGACTATATCTATATACAAGCACAACTGTCTGGATCCCTGGAACATCAGACCAATACACATTAAATGAAACAGTGTCTGTTAGACTTCAAATAGCAATAACAACCTACTGGCTTGCAACAACAGTTGAATATAAAAAATGTTGCTGATCTCTTTGGAGTTGCCAAATCTACGGCTGTGACATGTGTTCAGGAGTCTGCAATACTTTGATTTAGAAGATGGCGCCTAAGTCATCATGTTTCCAGGGAGTGAGCTGAGGGAGGTGCTGGTGGATTATCAGCAGGGGTTTTCCACATTGTGCAGGGTCCATAGATGGGTCACACATCCCTAGTATTCCACCTTCACAGACTCATGGGGACTATCTTAATCGAAAGTGGTTTTATTCGATTTTGTTGCACGTTGTCTGTGGTTTTATTTTATTGTGATGGGCTACCTGGGAAGAGCATATTTTACTCGTATCTCTGCAAACTCTGAGATCTTGGAATGGTAAACAGACGGACTGAAAACAAAATATAGGATGTCCTGATCCTTGTCTTGAAAACATAGTTAAGATGTCTCTCAGTCACTTATTCATAACACAAATGATTTGATCCTGAATGAAACTTGTATACAAGACTTAGTCTATTGTAGGTTTGTACATGAAGATTCCCCTCCATGCCATGGATATGCTCTTGTCATGTATGCTAGGGGATATGATGGCTGTGCAAGACCAGTCATGATCATGTTCATCATTCGGTACTCTCTTTGCTTATGTGTGTAAATCAGGATTTGCGTTCATGCGCCAAATTAGCATACTGTGCAAAATTGCACATGTGCAAAAATACATTTGCACTACCTCTTGACTCAGTGCAAATTTGCGTACGATGCAAATATACACATGTATGCAATTGCGTTCATGCGCCACGTTTACATACCTATGTAAATATACATATATGTGTATTTCTGCACATGTATGTAAACAGTGGCGCATGAACGGGGCTTATATGATTTAAAACATTATCAGTTTCTATAGTGAAGTGGCAACTTCGCGAGTTCAAGTCTTTCTCCATTTTAAAGTAAACTGTTTCCTTCTTTTTGTGGAATTACATCACGAACGGATTAGACTGGGGCACATTTCAAAGCTTAGTGTCGTGACACACTTTATGTTCTTCAATGTCTAATGAAATAGAGGCTAATTCTTTTCAACAAATGTCAAAACTATCAAATTGGAATATTTCCCGTTGTTCGTGTCAATAACAGTCTCTTTTGGAAAGAAACACTAATGTCAGTGATACCTCATGTACAGAAACATTACGTTGATTGTATTTCACAGAGCTGATCATTTACCTTTGAGATTAACCCGACTTGATGCCTTCAAAGGACACCATCAAAACCACTACAACATTTTGCTCAAAGTGAGCACAGAATATAAGATCCTTCGGGTGGTTAATGTGACCTCATGGAAATGGTTAATAAGACTTTTTTTCAGTTTTAGGTTGGGAGGAAGGTGATCATTCTCTAGAGCACAGAACGAGATAATGTTCCTTTTTAGCTCATCAGACCTGAAAGGCCCGATGGGCTTATGGCATGGCATAGCGTCCAGCATCCGTCCATTCGTAAACTTTTCGACTTCTTCTCCAGAAGCAATAACTCTTGAGAACTGAAAAGTTGTGTGCAAACTCCTTGGATAATGGGAATTCTCAATTGTAGATTTCGTGACCCCGTGGCCCCAAATGGGGTCACAGGGGTCACAACCTTTAAAATATATGTTCATCTTCCTCCCCAGTTCCAAAAGGTCTAGAGAGCTGAAAAGTTGTATGCAAACTCCTTGGCAAATGGGATTTCAAATTGTAGAATTGATGACCCTCCGACCCCAAATATGAGTCAAAGGTGTCATGACGTAAAAAAAAAAATTGTATCATCTTCTCCGGTATGAAAAGTTCTAGAACAAGCCGAGAACAATTTATTTCTGTTTTCGTACGTCAAACATTACAAATCCTTATGAGCTACAGAGCTCTATTTTTTCAAAATGAAAAGTGTCATTGAGAAATATTAATGTCATTATTGACTGCTTCGGATGTACGTACTAAATGGATATAAAACATAGTACGTACATAGTATGCTCTTCTCCATCCACGAACTAAACGTTTAGTAAGAAGAATATTGGCATTATGCATTATTGACCGATAACATGAACAAGCGATGGATTCAATTTGAAGACATTTTGAAATGTTGTTGTCGGAAGTTGCTATTAATTGAATGTCTCATATCTGATATGAGTTAATGCCTAATCAATTAAACTTACAGGTGCATCCATTGTGTTTCATAAAATTTAATTTAGCTTCAAAACGTTTCAACTCACCACATGTGCTGTCTACAATAAAAATAAATTCACTCAGCTGGCATATTTATCCCCAATCGCAAAATATATCATTATTAAAATTGAATAACATCATTATGCATGTTCAGAAACCGAAACTGCACATTCCATTGACATGCACAATAGTTATATGACCTATTTAACATTATCAACTCAAAGTTGTCTTGTTGTCTGTTATAAATAAGATTCCAAAATTACGTTTGACTCATTGACGCGCGCCACACGCTGTTCATTGTCCGGTTTTCGATCAGAAACCATTACTTTTACCTTCATATCGTCAAGTAAAGTCTACTATCATCAAAATGGTACTTTTCGGTAAGAGTAGGTACTTCTCGATAAAGTTACACCATTTACAACGTTTGCAATATGTGACCCCTAATAACACAATGGATGTACCTTTAATTAAAGTGTGCTCGTGTGTCATATGGTAGCGAAAATATGAGTGTTATGTTGCATTTCATTGATTCTTTACCACTGAACAACATAAATGAACAGATATTTATCAATAAAACAACCAAAGTTCTTCCGACATCTAGCAAATAGTCAGATACAAGAATGATTCTCTGTTTTAATGGAACAGCGCTCTCTTGTACCGAATTCCTGCAGCGAACCATAGTTATGTCTAATCGAATGAGAAATATAAAGCAATAGCCAGTGAAAATGTTCAAGAATCTATCGTGTTCATTTAGGTAAGTTGATTTAGATTTGGCATCACAGTCTTTACATTTATCACAGTCTTTATCCTGAATGATGCTCAAGTTGTTCATTTCCCTGCAATTCCGATCCGCATTATCTGAATTTCTTTGTTCATTCTGCAAGGTTAAAGGTGCATCCATTGTGTTTCATAAAGTGTTATCTGGCTTTAATAAGTTCCAACTCACCACATGTGCTGTCTACAATACAAATAAATTCACTTGCATATTTATCCCCAATCGCCAAATATATCATAATTACTAGTTTCCAATTAAAATTGAGTAACATCATTATGCATGTGCAGAAACTGAAAATGCACGTCCCATTTACATGCACAGTAGTTATGTGACCTATTAAACATTATTAAATCAAATTTGTCTTTTTGTGTGTTATAGATAAGATTCCAAAATTACGTTTGACTCATTGACGCGCGCCACACGCTGTGCATTGTCCGGTTTTCGATCAGAAATCACTACTTTTACCTTCATATCGTCAATATACTAAGTCTACTATCATCAAAATGGTAGTGTTCGGTAACAGTCGGTTCTTCTCGATCAAGTAACACGATTTATAACGTTTGCAATATGTGACCCCCAACAACACAATGGATGTACCTTTAATGTAAGTTGCTATTTGCTATTAATTTCAGAAACGTTTTCGTATACAATTTTGACCCATTAGATCCAATAAATATTTTACCTCTTTTTAAAAAAAATCTGTTCTTACATATATAACGAATATTAAGTGAAAGAAGAACAGTAACTTCTTAAAGGAAAGTATGACATGATTATGAATAAAATCGCCTTTATGAAAATAGTTGTTATAATCAATCTCAGATATTGAAATAATGAAAGGAATCGACTAATTTTCACAACAAAAATATTGATTGAGGTATAACCACCCATATATTATATATATAGTCTGTTATTTTAATGTAATTGACAGTACTTCTTTATATCCTATTAAAAGCAAATGGTATGTTATAGTTTATTTAGAAGGGTAAATTTTATCGTATAATTTTGTTAACATACATTCTCATCTGCACACACCACGAGTCCATAAAGCCTCTTTCTTGTCCTTGTATTCTGGAATGTTCTATTTCCTGTGAAATTGCACCAAATGTCGCATATCTTTAGCAATGTGTTTCCTGTATAAAGAGGATTCAGTGCCTTTTGTTGCATATGGCAGATTCATCTTGAGTATATGATTGAAGGACGTTCATACACACTGAAGCTGTCAGGTGAATATCCCCGATTTGTTACTACCTAAAAATAGCTTTTCAACATCAGCGTCACTTATAAAGTTATAATATTAATTTCTCTGTGAAAATACTTTGACGATAGTTTTAAATACAACCAACAAGCGTTTTTAGCATTGAAGTACGAGACAAAATGTATCAACATATAGTTGCTAAATTATCCAAATATAACTTAAAACACTGAACACAATGGAGTAGCTGTTTTACTTGCGAGTCATATTTACACTTTACAGAACATTTTATTCATCTGTTTCTCGGACAGACGATTTGTTAAGGCATATCTTTTGGTAAATGATATAATTAACGGTGTTTTGTTTTTTAACACACAATATGTTACAAACTATCATGTTCAGAACAGTACGATATAATTTCCGGTGCTAAGAAGATTAATCCTTATATTGTTATTAAAATGCCATCATTTTTGCTTTCATCAAGAACATGAAGTTATCTGTAACTCTGACTTTCACTTTTTTTTTATAATGTACACTGTTCTGACCCTTTGTGTGATGTTTTTTAATGTGAATGTATCACATATAATAAGTGTAATAATACATTCAAGAGATTTCATTGGCTAACGGTGACTTTGAAATTGTCTCGACCACCTAATTCATTCATGAAACGAACGTGAATTCATTAATTAATTTCAAACAATACGTGTTACTTATCGCATTCTTCAGTTTCTTTATGCACTAGTTATCACCACAACGATTGCTTTACGGAATAACAAATGCCAAACATCAAGGATATGAATTATTTATCTAAAACATTTAACGTTGCAGTATTATGAACTCAGAGGTTGATATTTTTATGCTGTACTGTTTCCTTAAAGGGAGAATAAAGACATTAATCATTTGAAAAACAATTTGATAATAAATAAGATGCATAACTCATCCCTGTTTGATATCAGGTTTATGTACCTCGTGATATGACTTAGATTATTTTCACTAGGGACATAAACTTATATGAAAGGGGGATTTCAATTTCCGGTTGATGTATAAAAGTAACTTATGTTCAATTAAAATGTTAAAATTGATATTTTGGTTTAAATTTGAGCGAACAAGATCTAACACGTAAACGATGATGGGTGGATTTATTTTCAAAACTTGACACTCAGTCATTTCAAGACGGCAATATCAAAACAGATGTAAATATTGATTCATTGGACTGTCCGAGAACATGCTTTTTGGCACTGCATGAAATGAAAACAAACTATGTATTTTTGCTAATTCATTTTAAAAAAATAATAAAACAGATGTATTTTTTAGAATATTTACAAAGAAATACATACTTTTTCATTAAACTCATGAACAATATCTTCTTGTGCCAATGAATGGCTTCACTGTTCATTTTTTAGAATTTTTACTTAGTTTGCGCTACCCTTTTTCAAATTTTAAAATATCAAGTCATAAAAATGTTACCCCACTAATATGTTTCATCTTGATTGCGCAATACATGGTCCTTTCGTATTTCTATTCCACAAAAATACCTCACAGAACACACTTTAAATGTGGTTGTTGATATTGGATCTGAAGTCAAAACAAAAAAAATTCTATAATGTAAGATATGTTAATACATTTTGATCAGACATTAATGAAACAACTTCAATAATAAAAGCTGATAATGAAATGTGTTTGCATAGTCAGGCAACTGTATCATTCACCACAACGGAAAAAATCAAAGCTTTACAGTTAATTGGTGGACAAAGAATTTCAACTTCAAAAGAGGAAGACAATACTTCAAAGATTTAAGACACAAAGGATGAGCTATCTAAAGACAATTATTATCGTGACTTGGTATAATTTTGTCATACTTATGAACATTTAAATTCACTTAATGTAATGAACAAAATGCAGTTGCATGATTGATGTGGTAAGACACGTGTTCATTGCTGTATTTGATAACTGAGCAGGTCAACCAATGCTTTGATTCACTTCACCTTTCTATCGGTTGAAGAAATAATTTTTTTAAATGCATGAAAGGTTCTTTGATCCATCATCAACGTCATTTTGTAAAATAATAATCCTCTTCTTTCATAAAACATGAAAGATTATGTTTCAAAATAATTATATGTGATCAAAACTACACTAGTCCCTCTTCTTTTGATAATACATATTACACATCGTGAGTAGTGTTCACCATTGAAAATCGCTTCATGTCGTATCCGGAAGTGTACTGCTGGCGAAGCTTTTGATCCGGCATCACGCACCCGAGATATGAAAATGTAACATGAACATTTTTTATTTAAACATTACAAAATACAAACATTGTAGACAGATATTTCCAGAGTATCAGTCAAATGGAAGAGTTTGTATCATTAATAGTAGATAATCCATCTGAATATATTCTTCACTAATAACAAACATGCATTATTCACGTTCAAGCTGTGATGTCTTCCTCAAATCACCCTATTCTAACCTTGGAATTGCCGAAGCACATATAATTATATAAAGATTAGCGACATTGCTATACCCTTTAATATTGATTTGATATTTTATTAAAGAAAAAGTACAATCCAGGAATTGATTTGTCAACAACCTCTGAAGTGTTTATTTTAAGGTTTTTCAGAAGTGCAAGTACGTATTGGAAATAAAAATGATAAAGCTGCAATACATAGAAGATATATTTACCTTTTCTAACTCACGAGATGAGATAAACATGATATTTGTCAAGAATCCCAGTATTTATTTGCTCGTCACAATATTACTAAATATAATCAGCGTCTCTCACAGTGGAAAATGATAGGATATCTGATTGGATCGATCCTATGTCCTTTTGCTTTCTGGCTGATTCATTAGACCACGAGGTCAGTTGAAACTTTGTAACTTTTTCAAGACCAAATGAATAAAATTCTTATAATGCGCGATATAATATCTGAAATTCTGTATTTCTTTTTAAATATAAATGTTATTTAATCTTGGATGCAAAATGTCTTAACATACTTAAACTTGCTTATGTTTTCTCTAAACTTTGGTCATATTGAGATAAGCCATGCAGTTTATGGCGTTAGCTGTACAGTTCAGCGAGATGCACGTGCGTTTGCGTTGACAATACCGTCATTGGGCCATATCAATTAGATTTCGAGGTGTTTTGGTTGTGGGTTTCATAAACAAGCTTGTTTACAGCTTTATTTGTTTAGGAATATTATTAAAATAGTATCCGTTTACACTCGACCGCAAGTGGGGTATAAGGCATATATACCCACTCTTTTCCTTGTGTATCGAATGATACCCTACACTTTTCCCCGTGGAGCCTTAATCGTCTGCGCCTCGTTAGGGCGCCATTGGTATTATTCGATACACTCGGAAAAGTATAGGTATATTTCTAACAAATATCCCAGTATATTTTTGTTGATACTGAACACCTGTCTAGCTCGATTCATTTTACTAAGTAGAATTTGGCTGCAGAACCTATGCTTCAATTCTGTTGCATGCTGTTTTATATCCGAACTTGCAGACATCAATGTGAAAGTACCTCTACAGGGGCCAGTAATGTCATTAATAAGAGCATTTAATCATAAGCATATCACATAAAGGATCAAATCTAGTTATGCTTTGGATAGAACGTATTGAAACGTATGGACAGTCACGCAACTAAATCAGTGATCACAATGTTATAGACACTCAAATGCAAACGTAATTATCCAACATTTCAAAATTTGTTTTAAAGTTTAGGTAATTCCATATAAGCTAATAGTTAATACTTTTAAAGGTAATCAACGACGCTGAGTGGTAACAATATAAATAAAGTTGTTCATACTATCTGTGAATTCTTCATATAATGAAACGTGTGTTACGTTGTCATTTCGTCTTGTTTTAAACATCTTTATGCACTTCTCAAAGTCATTATTTTAGCTTTCAGCAAATTTATAAATGTGTTGAGCTTTTCAAAGTCGGGTAATTCCTCAATGACTTCAGATATATCTAACTATGACAGACCTTAATTATGAACGTATTGAATTAGATGAGCAGTAAATGTCACACAATGATGTACATTTCTGATTATATGTCAGTGCCCACATAAATCAAACTAATGAATGCACATGTGTTTGATCAATAAGAAGCTAATTAAACAGGATGACCATTTATCATATTAACAACAAATAGGGGCTTCAGTGAAAAAGCCTTTTGAAAAGAACACTCCAGCTAAAGGACAAGACAATAAAGAAATCTATATAAAATATGGTCTTCAAATATCCAATGAATTAATTTCATTGTGTGTCTAAATGCCTCATGATAATGCAAGGCGCCCATTTAAAAAGACGAATCACCTCTCTCATTTCAATTTGATTTTGTATCCATTCAGAATGATGACAAGATAGATAATGAAGAGGGATAAGGAACGCGGATAAGACAGACAACGGATGATCACGTTAATTGGTGAAGAAAGGACGGAAACAGTTGATGAAGACCTGAAGTCTCTGATTGGAAAGGATCATGTCAGCAGAGCAAAACGCGGATATAACTCAATTAATGGAATTTACAAATACAACTTTACTGAAAAAGTAGAATCTCATTATTTGCACTTCGATCTCTCATCTCCATAGACAACAGATCTTACCAAAGTAGTAACATAACCAAGAGAGTAAAAGAAAGTATTGAATAGAGAACCAGACATAGTATTTTATGTTGTATGTTTCGATTGATACCGTGATATCGGGTCTTAGATAATACATGAAAATTATTCCATCGTTCAGTATTCTGAACACACATATCTCCCTAGCGCCTGGGTTTCAAATCGGGAAATCATCAGAACTGGAAAAACGTTTTGATTACCTCACGGAATAGCCGCAAAGTGTCATTTTCACATTCACAATATAACACTTATTGCAGATAACAAACTAAGTCGTTCACAGCGATATTTACTCATGCAGTAATTGCTACATAATTATTACTTTACTAAATATTAATAAATATATTACAGCTAAGTTACAACTGAGATTTACTGCTTCGATCAATGAACTTATTGCATCAACAGAACATAAGTATGAAATATATGATTCTGAAAAGATTTTATAAAGTTGTGTAAGGTGTGATAATTCCCGGGACATACTTATAGGATATCTGACGAACTTCCCCTTTCATATCAAGTTTAAATCAGGAGTGAAATAATTTTGCTTTGTTTCGAGCCATGCGCATGTTTCTTGTCGTCGGAATGTGTAAACAAGCTAAAACAACCTCATTTAAATGTTTTAGATGAACATCGCCGTTAAAATGGCTTTCCTTTCGGTTATGTTTGCCTTGTGAGTATAAATTCACTGTGCACCGTTACGAACACAATATTTACGCCGAGATACTGAGCGTTTGGTGCAATGTCATTCCCAACAGTAAGATTGAGAGCAAAATCTCCTGTTGCATTCAAAACTTTGTGCTTATTAGCTCTGCTCTAGTCATGGTATATTTGTTAATTATTCATTACAATCAACCATTGCAGTGAGTACGAGTTTCTGAATTAACTGAACAGTGAGATAAATATTAGTTATAAGTCGTAAAATACTTGTAATTTCATGAATGAACTCACCTTCGTTTTGTGAATGAATAAAGTAGTCCAGGCAGTGTCAAAGTTCATCGTTAGTCAGTCAAATTACTTGAAGGTGTTATGACACATATGTGTCATAACAGTTTGTTATGAAAGTCATGAACCATGAGTATATGTCATAACATAAATTTTTCATATTAATGAGTCCGAAGACATACAACACAATTTCATATCATATTCTCCCAGACATCAGTGATTAACTGAGCGTGTTAAAACGCTTCCGTTTAATACTTTCCTGCAGTTTATATAAATTGTATAACGATACCTGATAGAAGCACACATAAAGTAACAATGCACACTGAATGGAAATCATTTTCTTGCGCAACTTTTCTTACTTGAGGGAATATTATTTCTCATCAGGAAGTACATGTAAGTTATGATCATTTTGGGTTTACGCATCCAGATCACCATGAGAGAGAGTCAGATTAAGCTGGTATGAAGCAGGTAATCAACAGAAAACAACACGTGGAGAATGAGAAGTCAAAACAACAATCTAACATCATTTGAGGACGATATTGATTAACACACAAAAAAACATTGCGAAAAGAAAAACATAAGACATGTTAAAAATATCTTTCAGTAAAACATAATGATCAATTACATGTTTTTCGTCTAGGAGAGCAAACATGACAATGCCAGCAATGTCCTGATTGTGTTAATAGCCAGGAAGGTACGAAAGAAGTTAAATTGAGGAAATAGTCTAGAAATATCACCTCTAAACTGATTGCTAGCTTGGAACACGCTCCTGTTCTGATTACTCATGTTTTATCACTTTTTTTTATCTCATCAATGAATAAGTGTCAGATCAAGACCTAGGACACGCTTAAGAATCTCACTTGATGGACGGCAAAGTATATTTGTTTTTAAATTAACAAGCGCATCAGCTGAGAAGAAATGTTTTTGCCAATCGGGACGAACACAACAGTATCTGTCTGCATCTTGGTTCATTCCTGTAGACATTGTGTCCTTTTTTTGGTGCCAGAAACAATGTCCTTTTTTTGAAAAAACAATATACATAAGATTATTTCATACACTTTATTTGTCACAAAAACATGTTTGCTCTAAATTAGATAAGACAAGTACTTGTCACTAAGGTGACAAGATCCCCCGCTGCAAATTAATACTTCAAAATTGAAAAATAATGTCAAGATCAGTAAAATAGGCTGAGCCCTGATTTTTCCATAAAAGAACCACTGGTGTAAGATAATGATGAGAATCTAATGAACAGTTCTTGTGATATTGATTCCCCTGACAAGCTTAACATGTTGACAAACTCAATGTTCTGCTGTGAACTTAAGAATAATGTCAAGGTTAAAATGTGTATAATCAGAGCCCTTTGTCCTTCCAAGGAGGTGCTTTGTTTAGGATGTGGAAAATTCCGGTGAATGGTTCTTGCAATATCCCGCTGAGAAGGGTAAAATGACAGTCTCGTTGTGACCTTGAAATAAAGGTCAAGGTCACAAACTTCTCCCTCTCTCTACTCTCCCCTGATGAACCCATATGCAACAAAATCCAGTGAATAGTATTTAAGTTATTCCATTTCGCAAGGACGTACGGACGGACGAGGCCGAATACTATATCCAAGCTTCGCGCTTAATGCGCGGCGGGGGATAAACATACTGAATATTTACTCAAATATATAGTTTGGTAGTAGGAGCAGTGTGTCCAGTTTCCTTAAAACCATTATATAGATAATATTCTCCTTTTTTTCAGTAGACAGACACTTTTAGATGCAATACCTTCTTAGCTATTCACAGGTGCCATCCACATTCTTATCTTCAATATCAGCCTGATACAGACCTGCTACTTGCCAATCCAACACTACGTTCTAGTTAATTAACGCAGGGTATCGTTACCATAATATGATTAGCTCGTATTTACCATTAGAGAGACTGTGTGTGAACGAGGAACCTGCATGTTAATTCTTGGGGCCCTGAAAGGGGCAGTAGCACGTTTTATGCAAATTTTATTTTTTCAAATTTCCCATTTATAATGATGGTTTATGTCATTTATATTTACTTTAGAGGGTAAAACATATTATTACGCAAACCCATTATACGTAGTGGTAATAACAGTGTTACGTATAATGCAAAAATTGCATTTTATTGTGAACACATTTTATTATTTCGAATGACAATTCCCATGGCTTTATGGAACCATTTACACTGATTTTTAACTTTACTTTCCGAAGAGAGGATTGTGTTTTACTATTGGTGACATGATTTTTCAAATACATTTCGTCGACTTATTTTAGCGAAAACACATGCTTCTGACCCTTTAAATGGTGTTACTAACCATTGACAGCTCTGAAAGCTTACTGCAGTCGTGTTCAGTTATCATCTGAATAATACCTTAGAGGTTTGCAGAAACTCCTTCACAGGTTCTAATTCTTCGGTACCTTTACTCAGCATCAAACAACAATCTATACAATGAGTGTGACAGTGGGAAACCTAAATTAAGAGGCAGAACATTGTCAGGTAATCCTACAACGTCCGAATCATTCATTGCATAACCGTTGTCGGAATAAAGTCGATGTTTGCTCTATTTAAGATGTTCTGCATAATGAGTCACGATATTTTACATTGATAGACAATTTAGTAAAAGCTTAATTATATTTGTATCTGCACCAATTGTTTTCATCTGCATGGGGAGAGTAGTGAAAAAGGGGATACTATCTGTTTCCAAGTTAAATGGCTAATTTAAAACGAAAAAGTATTATATCACCTTCGTCCTTAAGGATGTCTTAAGAGATTGAAAACATAATAATATATCAAAGCAACCAACTTGTCACGTACATCTGCATCTACTCATTTTATTTTGACATTATATGAGTAAAGTCGAAAAACAATCATGAAATAGGGAAATAACTTTAAAAGTGAAGGTTATGCGTTCCTCGTGGCAATTTACAGATTTTTATAGCTGAGGGAAATACATAAAGAACATAACAAGATAAATAGCTAGTGTGAAACATATTGAGCCATTCCATGGTTTCTTTAGGTATTTCAAAGTGACATAACACGTGTTTAGCGTTGGCAAGGCTAGACACAAACACTTTCTATAAATATAGGGTGTCAAGCAAAAAAGATAAGTCAAGGAATTTAAGAAATATTAAGATGGATGACAAAAAAAAGCTTTAATCAAAAGACGGGGTCTGACAAATTTAAAAGATACTGAATATGTTCATTTAACACGGATTGCAAAACTGATTTCATCAATGAAACTTTTCCATAGAAATACCCAGAGTTAGCTATTCAAAAACCCATTCATTTGGCAAGGGTTACTTACTGTCTCGGGTAATGAACTGGGAAAACGAACATAGTAAAAAAGTTGTTATCCAGAAATGTTTCCAGTTCTCTTGTATACCACTTCTTAATGCCATTCAAAGACCGGATGCTTCATTGTTATTGGCATTGCATATATAGAGGATATTATATGAGTCCTATGTCAGACTAAGTTTACAACACTAATGCCTGAGCGAGAGCGATGGATATACCAATATTCAGGCACGAGTATCGTAGTGTGACATAGACACGAATATAATATTCTGTTTATAACCGAAGTCGTGAAATTAATGAAAATACATTAAAATCCACTTTCAACCACAGGCTGGCGATATTTTGCCCTAGGGAATCGTATGAAAAATATGAACCCCGATATGATTGCCCTCGTAGGGAGTACAATTTGCTATGTCATATAGGACAATTAGATCTTAGATGTAGATTTTGATGAAGTTCATTAACATTTCTGAAACTTTAGAGTTTCGTTTTATGTTATTGGATGTCTTATTCGCGTCTTTATGACACGGATTATGATTAATTACATATGTGAAATGTCTTCAAGTAAGTTCAGGCATGAAACAACATCAGTGGTAAATTCAGAAATTATACAGCATACGATGTGTTAGCCCATGCTACACTGATGACAAAGGCGCTGATTGACAACTTAGCAAGTATAGTCATGATCACCACAAAGAGTAACTACGTTCTTGAATAATACAAGTTTTGATAATATATAATATATAATATCATAAATGTTGAAACACAGACATTATCAATAATTTCGGTAACACTTGGTTTTTGTCAGCCTGTATCTGTAAAGTTAAATGGGTGGTCTATCTTATGATATTATTTTGCTTTTGGAGAAGAAACTAAGATTTGTGTTGCAGAATCTACCAAATGTGTGTCCTGGAGCCTGTGGCTCTTTAGAGGATGCAGAGGTTGTAAACACGTTATACGAGGATAGACGCAGGACGCCGTGTCATGTCAACTTATACATATTGTGACAAATCATTAACTTCTATGAAGTTAAAGAAACGCTAATTAAATTTGAGAGAACATCTGTTTTGAAAGGACTTCAAGAATCTCCAAAGGTAGCTAATTACACTGTATGGTAGCAGATAGCGTGTCAGTTTGATCATGTCATGTCAGATCAGACACTTTGTCAGCAGAACACTTCCTATGTGAGACTTTGATATCGGTTTGAAGCTTCTCCAGATGATGAAAAGATACTAGGCTAATTTGATTTCACAAAAACACTTGTAGATGAAGAGATTTCAGCTTTTACAGGCGAACTTTTAAACTCTTTTGGCTTTCTTCCTTCATACAGTCACGACGACAACGTGCATAGAGAAAGAGATGACAGAAAAGGAATTGCTTATAGTTAATGCATGTGAAAGGGAGTTGTTTTAAATCTTTTACTTGAATAGATTTCTTTTGCGTTCTTATCTCGATGTCAACTTACAACGGTCCTCATGGCCAACTAAATTTAATTCGCATTGAGATCAACTACTTTCAAAAGAATCGTTTTTTGTCATATTTAGGATTTTATTATTATACACTATTTGGTTGTTTATAATATTACAATAAACATGAATTCACCTTTCCCTACAGAATATCGATTTACTTACATTAATTAAAGAATTAGATGGATACATAGGATATCTATTATACTTAGTTTACTCGTTCTTCTATTACTGCTTTCAAGTAATCGTCTATCGATGTCAATGAATCTTAATTAATCTTACATCAGGGATCAATTAGAGTTTCATTTAATCGTAAAGATGCAGATACATGATGAGCATCTGCTACACAATGGAATAATGTTGTAGATATTAAACTTGTTGATGGGATTGACGTTAATATTATTGAATAAGTTTAACATTCGACAGTTAAGATGAATGAATTATTTTATAAATTTGTCAACTCATTACTCTAACACTAATGATATCTCATTCTGGTATTTATTATCAAGGTTATTGGGAGAGTTAAAGAAAAACACATATAAGATATCAGTTGGTGTAAGTTATGATGAATGCTTACGGGGAAATACTCTACTAAGCGGACTGAAATATGTTTTGTTAGCTTCTTTTAAGACTTCCTACACCAACGTCACTGAATAACAATCCACGAAGGTACATTATATCAAGATCATATCGTAAACAAAGGTAAAATAAACATCTTTGAAATAGCGATTTCAGCATCTGTGTTTGAAAAGATATAAACAATTAAATATCACACCCTCTTTAAGACATATAGCCTTATCACAGACATTCAAAATCGGCTTGATCAAGACGTAATATTTTGTGTTTGAACCTTGGGTACAATCTCCTTAGCAACTTACTTCATAAGCACAACTATCGTGGCATGAGTGACGGTTTATGTCTCCCAAAGAAATGTTTTGTTTAAGAGTCCACGATATCGCCTCTGGGAGATATTCTGTCTATTTTGAAGAGGTTATGTGGTCATGCCATATATAACATTTCAAAATTTAGTAGTCAACGCTGATATGCTATCGACAGCTATCGTTTCCAACAGGCTCAATGAGTCTTACCTGCGTCATGCATAGTCTGAACAAACCACAAAGAAGGCTCAGATCAGTGTTTTAAGCTGAACCATTTACCATAATAACAAGTTTGATATCATTTCATTACTACCAGTGTCTCAGTCAGAAGGTCTTATTGTATATGTGTATGAACAACAGCATTCAAGGCGTCTGTGTAATGTGGTAGATACTTCAACCTCATTCAAACCTGTTACCGAGAATGAGAACTATTAGATGATGAAATATTACGGTGAACCATCTCGTCATCTTTTGACATAGATGTCATCGCGTATTTCAGGATATTTGTACTTGAACATATATTTAGGTGAACAAATATTTTGTCAACAAAGATTATATAAAAACATATCTGCAGTTCACGTACAACGAAAACGTTTTATAGTTTATCTTATGTGATAAATCTAACATATTGGATGTGCACAGTAGTACAACGAGGATATAAAGTGTATGGATAGCGTAAGCAACAGCCAACTTTAGATCCATTCAGTTGACTCCCCGTGATCCTACAAGATTCTTCAAAGTTATGATGTTCAATGAAAACTATGTTCATTCCGGTTTTTGGCTCTGAAGTTTCCTTTGATCATGCTGTGTTAGATTAAATCAGATATGTGGCTCTGCTCGTCAACTATAAGTGGAAGACTCTTGGAGAACGGGAGTCCTCAATAGCATTGGACATGTTTGAAACAAATGAAGTTCAAAACAAACTCTTCGTCTTTGTTGCTTTAGCCTAGATGTTCCTTTACATTAACTTTAGAGTTGAACTCAGATATGTGTCTCAGTATGTTCACAACACTTGAAATATTCCTTGTACATGTGATATTCACTGAGTGAGTTCATACACTCCTAACAGTGGAGTCCATTGATAACATGGGCTAATGGACAATTGGTGAAAATAGATATCATACTTTCAAGTTCTTAGAAGTGAAATGAATCAAAACATAGGAATTGTTTCTTTATGCTGTGTTTTGAAACATTAACTGTGGATATACATGTATCAGTACAACATGATTAGAGATTTGAAGAAGTGACTTACATGCATTGATCTGCCAAATCAATGAATCGTTTCTAATGCGTCACGTCTGATTATCTGTATTTAACAGTACCCACATTTTTACTCTTTCTGATTAACCCATTTGTCATTGGGAAAATCAAAACGCTTAGCAAATTACTTCATAGTGATATTAAGATGATATCTGTCGATCTTGACTAATACCATGTTTATCTCGTTGGGTGAGGTAGAAAGGTAGATATGCCACGAGTAGCGCATCCACGAGTGATATATAAACGTTTCAACGAGTTGATATAACGTGGTAGCGTGGTAATGTCAAAACATTGTTCTTATGGCGTCATGCTAGAAGCGAACAAACTGTATAGTAGTGATAAAGGTTATTATTACTGTGTCCTGACAAATGATTTATTTAAGTAATAGACCCCAGTGTCACACTCTCCGTTATATAATAGTATCCCAAGCTAAATAAACAATAACATTTGTTAATTGTCATGTTGGTTATCAGTGGTGTTTACCAAAATAGCATTAAGTTTTCAGATATGGTACGTTTGAAATGCTTGAAAATCTTGAAACAGCATCCTTACAATAAGAGAAAATTTTAACATCTCCTTCGATAGTTTTCAAGTCTTTTCATCATTCAATTACCCTTTATTGCTCGGCATATGATCTTCTTTCTTTCAAATCATGATCTTAACACTGAAATTTCTGTCAGGATTAAAGACTGAATTTCAAAAGATATCTAAGTCCACACCCATCACAAAGTGAAAGGGAAACTCAATTATGAAGCAAACATGATTTTTTAAAATCTTTGAATAAAATGAATGATACTTTAATTTAGGCAATAATAATTGTTTGATCTGAACCTACAAACTATATTGTCATTTTATTCTTCTGGTAGAAATATAGTTATTTAAAGGGTCAGTAGCACGTTTTTTCACTGAAATATGTCGATGAAAAATATTTGAAAAATAATGTCACCAATAGTAAAACAACGTTTTCTCTTCGGAAAATCAAGTTGAAAAATGAGTGTACGTGGTTCCGCAAAGCTGTGGGAATAGTTGTTTTCATTTCGAAATAATAAAATGTGTTCACAATAAAATGGCTGCCAAGCAATTTTTGCTTTATACGCAACACCATTATTACCACTAAGGATATTGGCTTGTGTAATAAGATGTTTTACCCTCTAAAGTAGATATAAATGACATAAACTTTCTTTATAAATGGCAAATTTGAAAAAATAAAATTTGCAAAAAACGTGCTACTGCCCCTTTAAGTTATCGTATCTAAATAACAATTTTAATCATTACCATCAAATCCGTTATTATTGCATTAACATTTCAATTTGAAATGATAAATGTTTGCCAACAATAAACTACACTTTTCCCCATCTTTGAACATCGATTGTTCACATATTATTTAAACCTAGATTGTGTTGGGAATAGTACTACCTAGACACAATGAGGGGCGCCTCAACACTACAGATTTTGCAACCATATATGATATATTTTGCTAAGCCTAGATACATTTTGGTGGCTTCCAAAAAATTGTTTTCAATCATTATCACGACGAAATATCGTTGTGTAATGTTAACACTTAAATAATATCAAATAAGTGCCCCCAATGACGTTTCGACTCATTGAACTGATTTAGTGAAATTGAGAATTGATAGTATTTTCTGAAAATGTACCTAACCTTGGATCTACAAATATTTTTTTTTATTACAACTGTCAAAATTTGAGAACGATTATCATACAACTTGTTCGTAACACTTTCTACTGTGATCATAATGCTTGGTGAGATTTATTATCTAGACACGACGAAGCAGATTCACCAATCTCTTGTCTTTATAAGTGACCTTCTGAAAGATTCGGGTAAATTCATGTCCCATTATATGTTTGAAAACAATTTTTAAGTAAGAAGATGTCACCTAGAATACACTGGAGTCATTAACAAAAACAAGATCCTTTACAACCACACATGTTAAACATTTTGACTAGCAACAAAAGTTAAATATTCTATAGAGCTCTATTACCCATCTTTTTATGACTTTAGCAAGATAACTACTAAAGAGCATATTCAAATCGGATTCGGCTGTAAAAATAATGATCCAAACAATGTGATTGTTATCCTTTGAAACAAGAGCCATCAGGAGAGATGGCTTATCCCCCAGGCCCTGCATACCTGTAAGTTGAATGATAAAAGGTGTTTTTCTCATAAACAGATGTCTCCTCCTTTCCTCAATTCCACTTGAATTATTACAGATAAGTCGAAAATGTTGCGATGGAAACACCAAAAATTAAAAAAAAATTTTAAACATTTTTGTCGCGTCATAATTACGCATTTTAATTTTAACCTGTTAAGTAAACTTTAAGATAAATTTTTCAAGTCTTGAATTGCTTGACATGTAAGTGTCTTTTTCTAAAATTACACCTGTAAGACATATATTCGGGATCTATTCATAACAGTTCTGATCTGTTATTTCGCAAATATTTCGTTCTATATTTGTGAAAGCAATCGAAAGTTTTAAAGAAATGAATAATGATGATTTGTATTCTGACACTGTTCTGCTCTTTCCTCTTAATAATTTATGTTTTAATGGATACGCCCAAAGGTTTGTACCTAATAAGACGTCAACTATGTGCCTTGGGTAATATTTCTTATGTCTTCCCTGTCCAGTAGTGTGTTAATGAGGAAAAAGCCATGCATAAACATAGAAACATTTAATTAAGTCCTTAGGCAACTGATAAAAAATAGTGTGGCATAAAAACAAATATATGATTCTTCATTATAAAGCTGCTGGTTTGAATTATATTTCTAGTGTCGAAGTAAGAAACACCAGAACATACAGCTGCGTACCGAAAGTTTGTTCACCTACTTGTGTATTTCAGTGCAACTTTCATGTAAGTTGGCATGTCTTTGAAGCATCACGTCAAAGCGAAAACTGGACCGATCATTTTGCATTTTGCATTATAAAAAGACAGTTCAGAGTTCCATAATATAATCTGATTTCATATCTCACAGTGAACAGTTACAGCTGTGGAAGCTCTTTGAAGTCACAAGGAATATGATAGTTGATTAGGAAACTTTTTTTCGAAAATTAATAAGATTTTAATTTAAAATTTTGACCCCTTTTGACTTTTCCATTATGCCAAATTTCATAAACATTCACCACTGATCACTGATGTAATTTTTTGAAGTTACAATGAACACTAATTTACATGATATGTGCACTAAGACACACATGTAGATGACAAAACTTTCGGTACGCAGCTGTATTCAATGTCTGTCGCCTGCACACATAGCATTGATCAGATCCGATTATGGTTTAAATTTCATCCTACACAAATGATAACATATGATTTACAAGATATTTGTTGTAAGAAATTGGAAATATTATTTAATTATAGTGACTTTGAACTATATATAACATATTTCAATTCTAAAGATGTACTTTTCATATTAAAACCTGTGTCTTTCAAAGACACACTAATGTTAGTGATATGTAAACGAACACTCCTTGAACGTGTATTTCACTGAGCTGATCATCGATCATCGACATTAACTTGGTTCAAAAGGAAATCAACCAATGATCTTGCTCAAAGTGAGCTCGGAGCAGAAGGTCTTTCAAATAGTTTATGTGAGGTCTTGAAATCGTTTTATAAGAACTTATGAACTTTGTTGATGTTTAGGTTGGAAAGAAGGTGAAGTCCCGGGAGCTGTTAATCAATCAATCTCATGAGCACAGAATGAAAGAATGTCGCTTCATAGAAAGGTCAAGGATAGTCCCCATGTTCAGAAAGAGTACACAAATGTCATGGAGAAAATACACAATGGACTGTCTTTATACACAAGATAAACAAATATATATGTTCTATGAACTTTGTTCATGTTTAGGCTGGATGGTAGGTGATGTAACGGAAGCTGTTTTACTCCCATCAATCTCATGAGCACAGAATGAAAGAATGTCGCTTCATAGAAAGGTCAAGGATAGTCCCTATGTTCAGAAAGAGTACACAAACGTCATGGAGAACAAACATAATTGACTGTTTCTGTACACAAGATAAACAGATAGATATGTTCTGTATAGAGGATAGTACTTAGATCATTAACACCCTTCTCTGACATGTAGTATGAATTAAAGGTTTAGAGAAGAAGAAGGATATGGACATTATGTTAGATTGACCGATTACATGAACAAGTGATCATGATGGATCCATTTTGAAGACATCTTGAAGGGTTGTTGTCGGAAGTGCCTATTGATTGATTGATTTGACATGATTGATTGTTTTATTATTTTCCTTAATTAAAACGTCCTCGTTTGTGATATGACAGGGCTATTTTGCTTGCATTTCTTTAACTCTGCAGAGCTGTACATCAAAGACAGTTCATAAAAAAACATCCAACTCTTCTATAAAAATCAGGTATTGGACTGTTCTATGCTGATATTTTTGTATGAAGATGTGCCCTTGTGTATCACGCTTCCTGGTTTCATATCAAGTTGTGCATGTATCATACACGTAGCTGTACTTTGCGGCTAAAACACGCTCAAGTCGGCCGAGGACAACACAATTCTTAAGGAGGTTCTCTTGTTCAGTCGATCTGGTTAGTGTTGGAGCCGTTTGCACTGATACTGCGTGTCTCATCCTCAGAGCATGCTAATAACAGAATAAAATGAATCCGTCAACTTAACTTTGATATTTTATTCAAGAAATTCACGAGTTGTCCTGCTGAGTGTTCAGTTATCGCGATTTCATGGACTGAGTAATCGGTAGATGTAAATCAAATCACGACCACCTTTTGTATCAGAATATGCACAGAAATACTCATGGTTGCTTTCAATTTGAGTCTGCATTCATTGTTGACTTAGGAGATAAACCTACTGTGTTTTAAAATCAGAGACATGTTATACTGGATTGATAGCGAGAAAATTTTAAATTGAAACCGAACGCGTTTTACCATGGGACTCTTTTTGTCGGATGCTGACGGTGCGTACAACGGCAGGGCGCGAGCTCCGAATTACGTTCGAAAATCCTTTGTGACAACAGCAGCGATTTCGTACAAAAAAATATTGTTGTTATACACAAAGTTTCCCCCCACAAGTTCTCTTTAACCATTTAAAAAAAATATAATATATGTGTCATTTATTACGGGAGTTTTAATTTTGTTTTCCTAACATTCGCGTTCACAAAATCAAGATTCGTATTTCCTGAAATTCGCATTTTTGTAATAACCCTCATAAACATATCACGCGACGTTCAAAATGGCTAACGTTTGGCAGCAGCTGTGAATGGCGAGCTTGAGGACTTTATTAAAATGAATTGTTCCAGGTGAGGAGGGTAACTGTCTCATTCGGGTAAGGAATACACATTCTAGTTATACACGTAGGTGTGCAGATGATATGACATATGTATAATTTCTTATTTTGCATCAAAACGTTTTCCCGGCTGACCATTGCGTCATTGCGTCTGCTCACTTTCTCAACTGCATAAGTGTTGCTTTTTGAAGATCTTGTTACTGACGATGTTTCTCTTGCTAATCTATCATTTCATGTAGCTCTAAAACACGCTTCAGGAAAGATTGATTTGATTAGTATCAGTTATTTTGATGTCCTCAAGTAGATTACATTTTAGAATCAGCCGTTTGTTCGGATAGATTGTGACGTCACAAAGTAGATGCGTCAATACGCGGTGAAGCGGCTATAAAATCAGAGGAGTTTCAATCCAGAATTGATCACGCTAGATTTTTCAGGAGAACCAATCAGAATCGAGTATCCAGCAATGTCATGGTAGAATATCTGCTATAGCTAGTTGGGTTGTAGGCATGCAACTGCAATTTTGAAGAAAAGTAAACTTTTCATAGTTTGATCAACAATTAGTTCACGACCGAGAGCTAAATCACAACCTTTAAACCTATTTTCACATTCTTTTCCAGTTCCAAAAGGTCTAGAGAGCTGAACAGTTGTATGCAGACTCCTTTGCCAAAGGAATTTGTATATTTGAAATTTTAGAAATCATGTTTACCACATCTATAGAGGCCAATTACGTTCAGAGTAAGTTACGAAATACGATTCTTGCAATTATGTTATTTTGGTAAAACCTATTCAATTAATGTATGGCCTTTATTGGAGTATTTTAAGTTGAAACGTAGTGAACTGGTCAAACTACAAGAGAAACAAGTTTATTCCATGACATGTCTGGAGACATCAGATCGAATGACAGATTGCTGATTATGTATAACTTTAAAGTTGTAATTATTTTTTCGTAAAAAATTTAAAAGGTAACAATCAAGTGTCAGAGATCAAATTAGATTTTTGCAAAGTGACTTTTGCTAACGTGTTATATATAACAGACGCTTGATGTAATGAGTAATTGAGATTTACGTCTAATTTTTTTAACGATTTTCAAATTCTTATTTCCCTATTAATCTCATCCTTGCAGAGTACTATAATCGTATTACGTGTAATCAACTGGGACATCTAAAGCAATAACCATTTGAAACTTTTACTAAAAAAAATGGTTCAAGTAATTTTTTTATTCAGTTAGGTAAACTGATTTAGAATTCTCATCATATTCTTTACATTTAATTAACGTGAATGATGCTCAAGTTGCACCTTTCACAGCAAGTCCCACTCTTATCGCTGATGCACACCAGGATTTACGTTTCAATCAAAAGTTTGTTCTCCTGGGTTTACTCCTGACTAGTTGTCTTCAAATCCACAGTTAGACGGCCCATGTGGCATATTTAAATTGCAAAGTAAAATAATTATATTTGGAAAAAGATTCAACGACATAGGTTGAAGACAAACAACGTACAGTTTTGTAACTGTCCTTTATATGTATCCGCAAGGCTATTTCCATCTTCTGATCGCTTGAAAAGCTTCTAATTCCATAACTAAATCTACAACGATGAATGAACAATTGGTGATACCTAAACCGTTTTATGCAACAAATAAGCAGAGTCTGAAATTTTACGTACCTATGATAGAATGATCATAGAATATTTCCCAATAATTAAGAAATCCATATCTGTAAATATCAAATTATATGTCAAACGTTCCATAAAGACTGGAAGAGTAGTGGCAGATAGTTTGAATAGTTTGCAAATTAGATTTTGACAAATATACAATAAATCACCCCCCGCCTTTGTCTTTGAGGGCAAGTCTATATTTGTATAGATGAATTAGAAACGATTTTTGTGAATATAAAACTTTTTTTGTTTTAGAGGAGAGTAACATTTCCATGATCACGGTGTTTCACATTTGTAAAAACAACGTGGCCACAACCCTATTATGAAGAATATTTGACATATTTTATCAGTAGAATAGTTGACTACAAAGGACATGTTTTAAGTAGAAGTTCATAGAAAGTATTTGCATAGAGTATTATTATTACTACTGAATCAATATGTACTCAGCACCTAATTCAATCTGAATTTTCTTTTATTAATTCAAGTTCCACAACTTATCAGAAATAACATAAAATAGTATCAACTGAAAAACTAAAACTTATCAGCTGTTCCCTTAAAAGTGTCGGTAATCATTTAATAAAGACCTGAAAGTTGAACAATACTAAATCAAGGATAGGTTATAACTATCGATTCATTAGAACATGTCCTAAATGCTCCGTTTTCAGAGGGCAGAATATTTTGATAATTCTCAGTGTTAATCATTAAATTCAAGTAATGGTGCACCTGACATTTACTTGATGATAAAGAGAACAGAATTCATCATACTATGTTGAAGGTAATATTAGAAGTAACAAGACGTTGACGTGTTGAAATAACAACACTATAGCATAGCACTATCACATTGTCGTATCATTCTAAGTAACAATAAACGTTTGTCATTGTAAACGAGTGAGTAATAAAAATGTAATATTAAGTGTTTATCGTATTTCAAAAGAAGTTCAAATATCACACACAGGACAAAAAGTGGTGTGATTTGCTTGCCGGATCCACCCGGGTCCTTCCTGATTCTCCAGGATTCGTCAATATTTGGGAGAGTCCGGAAGGATCCGGCAAATGGATTCCACCACTTTCTGTCCTGTTCTGTAAGGCATGACCAAACACAAACACATTTAGTGTTCTCCTGCATCTATCTATCTGAAGAAAGGAAATAGTTTGGAATCGCTACTTTAACTCTAATCATACTCAAAATAATATATTAATTTAGAAACTTATTTGATAAGGATTCACTGCATAATACCTTTATCACTGCTTCCAGATGTCGCGTTTCCGAATTACTTCACTGCATACCCATTGAGAAACATACTTGCTAAGTTAGAAGTAATTCATTCAGTAGGATTGTCAGATGTTTATGCCATACGGTTCTTAAAATGGTATTACATGTAACACATGCAAAATGTAACATACTACCGAGTCCAATGTTCAATCGTATTCAGTGTGTCGTATGCAATAATACCTCGAAAATTGTCAATCTCATTAAAATGAGATCGCTGCGGTTAGTCTGAGTACTGATTTGTAATGATCATGTCTTGTGAACCTTCACTTCCTCCAATGTGTGTCGAGGCAAGGAAATCGTCGGTACGGTTCCTTATATCGTGTACTTTCTTGAATTTCTGAAAGGTGAAAGACCAAATACAAATTCACCAGACACGGCCTGCGGAGTTGTACGAGAGAAACAGAGAGAACCTCGATTTACGAGTGTTGGGTTCTTGATTGTGAAGATACGGAACGTTTCGAAGTATATGCGTGTACGTGTACGTGTCTTGGACTATGGGCTATAACAAGCTGAGGTATATGCATGTACATACGGAGTCAATGACAGCAAAAACGCTTAAGCCGACTGTTATAGGCTGCTTAATATATTATAATAAAATTTGCTTTCGGTGTAGACTGACAGATGAAATACTTGATTTGGAAATGATTATCAGTATTTAGACCACGCTTTTAATATCGTCCTGTTTGGGAGAATTTCTTGTAGTTGGTTATATAGAGAAGACAGGGATATTTATGAATGATCACCTGTTTTATTCATTATTTAACAAAACGTAATGTAGAAGTTGATATATATAGCGAGCAGGTTATTGCTTAACGCCGCTTGAGCGCCTGAGAAAATAAGGCCCACAAATCAAGAAACTAAACTGTACCAACTTCAATTAGTTGCACTTAAAGGGAGTACGTCACTAAATTGATGAATGATCCTATATGTGATAGTTCATTCAGTTCTCCACCGACTTTGATATTAAACTTTATTGATATAATGCTCTAACCTGTCCCGATGATGGATCGGAAAAGTTTTCAAAGCACAAATCTAACTTCTTTTAATTTGATTTTTAATTAACTGTACAACATTTTCAAAGCTTTGAAATGTGATTTTGTGAAAGTTTGGTATTTCAAATTACAGGTTACACAAAATGTGTTTTTTTCGAAATGTCATGTCAAACATTACCTTTTCGTACTTGAGTATGTTTATTCTGTTCCGTGTTTTTTAACATCTGACAATACGTGTTAAAATGTTGCAAAAGACGTGGACATTTGTTTATTATTATTTGAAAGGAAACAAATTCTTATTTTCACGGGGCCCGTAGAAACTGAGACTCTTAAGTGTCCAGTTATCTTTCTCATTATGTTGATGTTTTTGTGTGTTGTCAGGACATCATATCACGAAAATACTTTCGATGTTTCGGAACCGTTGTTTCATTCATATCTATGTCGACCTACTCCCATTAACAGGGTCGAGGTTATGGTATGTTTTTGTTGTTCTTTTCTTGTTGTTCTTTTGCTCGGCTTTTTAGCTCATATGGCCCGATGGGCTTATGGCATGACATGGTGCCCGGCGTCCGTCCGTCCATCCGTCCGTCTGTAAACTTTTCGCTTTTTCGTCTTCTTCTCCAGAACCAATTGGTCTAAGGAGCTGACATTTTGTGTAAGACTCTTTGGCCAATGGGGATTCTTTATTGTAAATTTAGTGACCTTGTGACCCCAAATAGGGTCACAGGGGTCACAACCTTAAAAACCTAATTTCATCTTCTTCTCCAGTAACAAAATGTCTAGAAAGCTGAAATTTCATATACAGACTCCTTGGCCAATTGGGATTCTAACTTGTAGATTTCGTGATCCTGCGACCCCAAATATAGGTCACAGAGGTCATGACCAAAAAAAGTTTTTTTCATCTCGAGATTGTGTGTGCTCTTCAAAGGGAGGTAATTCAAAGGAAACAACAGTGATGAATTAAATCTTTAAGTGTGTTTTTATTTGTAGGGGATTTCATCTCTGGCCTCAAAGATAGGTCAGAGGGGTAAGGACTTTAAGACCTTTTGTATCTTCTCCATTTAAAGTGATTCCTATTTGTTGTACCTCTCACCTAGAAGTTGACATTTTGATTTAATTAATGTATATACATCCTGATGAGCTACAGAGCCAGTGGCTCTATATTTTTACAGAAGAGTAGTTGCAAAGAACAGGCGCCCTGTATTGTCAACACCGGTTTCATTTCCTATAGAAGTATCACTTTAATATGGAAGCATAATCTGAATTTTAGATAAAAAAAAAGAAGGCACCAGTACTTTAATCAGGAAAATCTTCCACTGCAACTCAGCTACATGCCTTCTGAGTATATATTTGTTTAATCTATTGGCTTTGAGCAATGTCATGCAATCGACGCTGTTCAAATAGTATGCGTGTGTGAGCAACATCCCTTACATCTAATATTTCGGAAATCTATTTACTGAACACCTTAATTATCTTTTCGCCACAGAAACTTTTGCACTCACCAGATTATTGGTGTATATTTATTTTCATATTGGCTTAAATGCATGCTCTCGGTACTAATTCTTAATAGATATTATTAACGTTAATGACATAATAGCATCATAACATTATGGGTCTTGCTACACAAAGAGGTTATATTCAGAATATCGGTTAATCACGAATTTGAAATGCATGACTAGTGCAGTTAAATTTTATGTAATTGTCTCTTTTTTCATGGTAAAATATCTGTTAAAAATATGGAGCTTTTAAGCACCATCGTTTCAGACATCGTAGAATGAATTTGCTTTAAATTAACCTTAAGACAGACGAAACTTCGAAAGAAGAGCAGGGATGATAAAATCCTTGTCAGGAGCACGTAACTCGATGGTCCCGTGACGTCACTACCATGAACCTCATTCTCCGGTCGGACCGACAGGCAGACGATAGCGGGGAGGCTCGGCGGGACTACAGCATAAATCTAGTCTAGTCAACAAGTAAATTTAAATAATAACGTTTAGTAAAAAACGTACCATTATTTATGTAGACATTGTATTTAAATTTAAACTGTATTGAACTCAATTTAGATTAATTAAAAGCATAACTATCCTGCATTAAAATTTAATTTAATATAATAGTAATATAATAGGCAGTCCAAAGTTTAAAGTAAAATAGCTGATTGATAAATGGTAATTATGCACTATAACTATCACCTTTCACTCAGCCACTGATGCCTCGACATATGATCCCACAGATAACGAAGTTACACCTGATCACTATCAAAATGACATGTGTTTATAACTTAGTTATTAGTAATGAACTAAATGTTCTGTGGAGTATGTGTCTATCATGTAATCTCTTCATTTGACAACTCACGTCGACTCCTAAGCAATGCGTTTATTAATGGGTTCGAAAGCTGACTTTTTCTACATTCAATGATGAATGTATATATCACGATAACAAATAATTAGCCTCGAATGTGCCTAGGATTAACATTTGATTCCATGACTGTCTGTTTGTTGTTCCCTCACCAGATTCTAACATTAACATTGCATAGACTGTTAAAAACATAACATATCCTTATTGCCGTCTTCGTTGGTTTATTATACGATTATATCTTGAACTCACTTGAATGAGGAAGTGGTAAATAATGTTAAATACCATACATTAAATGATATCAAAGATGAGTCACACTGATCGTTGCACTTAACTCATCAATTAATTCGTGATATTTTATTTAAGAGGCTTGTTAGACACAATGAAACCTTTTTGTATTACCAAGGATTTCATGCTTATGAATTGATATGAACATTCGAATAAAACGATTCAGCTCAACTAGAAAGGCAAATGAGGGAGAAGCACGTGTGTGTGTGTGCACGTGGTTTATAAAATGCGGGCTCTTGTTTCATCAATCCTTACCGGATTCAGATATCTTAAACAGTTGGAACATAAATTGGAACATAAATTCATACTTGTTCACACACATGACTATTAATTACAACAGTTAACATTCGAATGACATCTCCTCGTGCATAGGATATTGTTTTTCTACTTTTGCAACGTTTTTTAGCATATTTGTCTCGACCTCCACAGATATCGACACGTGCACATTTAGATGGTTCAATTGTTTCAAAATATAAGAGATTTTCTGGACAAAGATCAAATTGATTTCATGAGAACTTCCCCTTCCATGTACCTGATGGACACCCTATTGTGTACTGGCCATATTCAATCGACACAATCGCACCACGTGACTACGTGTCAATAAGATCAACTCGTAAACGTGACGCAAATTCCTTTGTAAGGATTGGTCTAACAACTACACTTTTGGATATTGACCGCTTCTTCTTTTCCTGACAGTGAATGCAGAACGACTTGTAAAGTCCATTTGACTCACGTGTTAAAATAACATATTTCCTTGAAGGTTCTTTACGCATTCTATCCCTTCAACCTTGGCCAGTTGATAAGTGTGCTAGTGAGTAACACAGCTGATTCACCTTGTTCACGCTTTATTAACACTTGTTCAATACCACCACATTCACATAATTCATATTTGTTCAAAATATAATATCACTGTTTGTCTTCTTGTCAGTTTTCGTATTCTTTAGCCATTTTGACAAAATTGATTGTAGATTTGCATTCTAAAGAAAAAACTTGAGTTACAGAACATAATTTTACCAAGACTAGATTGTCAAAATGTCAAAATGTCAATCCAATTATCCCTCGCAACGTTATCTGATTAAGGTGTTTCATTCATAACAGAGAACTACATACAGTGTATATCTGTCAAACCTACGGAGTGTCTCAACAATCAAAATTCTTTCGACAATGTATCTTTAAAATTTATTCGAACGAATATGTCCCCTGCCATACCTTCATTACATTTTAATCAAGTCAGATCGTCGGCACGCCAAATCCAGAATACCTATATTAGTGGTGCACTTCATTTGTCTTTGCTGCTATCGCATGTTGGCATCCTTCTCCAAAGATCATCCATGTTTCAGGAAATCTATCTTTAAAGGGGCAGTAGCACGTTTTTTTCTGTGAAATAAGTCGATGAAATGTATTTGAAAAATAATGTCATCAACAGTAAAACACCCTTCCCTCTTCGGAAAATGTAGTTAAAAATGAGTGTACGTGGTTCCGTAAGACCACGGGAATCGTTTTTGTCATTCGAAATAATAAACTGTGTTAACAATAAAATGGCCGCCATGCAATTTTTGCTTTATACACAAAACTGTTTTTACCACTACTGAAAATTGGTTTGTGTAAAAATATGTTTTACCCTCTAAAGTAAATATAAATGACATAAACTATCATTATAAATGATAAATTTGAAAAAATAAACTTTCCCTGAGATTACATTGTCTTTCATTATTAGCAGCTCCGACTTAGTCGGAGCTGCTATCAGTTTTTGTGCAGTTTCCGTCGCCGCCGCCGCCTGCGCGTTTTGTATTCACTATAACTTTTTTCCTAGAAGGTTTTGAGAACTCTAAACATAACTTCTTACTTATGCCCCTGGGTTCATATTCAAGGTCAAAGGTCAAGGTCACGAGTTCTGAAATCGCTAAAAATTCCTTGTAAACACGATAACTTGAAAAATATTTGTACTATCAGGCTCTTATTTGGTGTACATCAACTATGGAGAAAGGCCACGATTTGAAAAGGTTTTCGCTAACATGCTCACATTCAAGGTCAAAGGTCAAGGTCATGAGTTCTGAAATCTCTACAAAAAATCCTTGTAAACACGATAACTTCAACAACTTCTTTGCTATCAGGCCCTTACTTGGTATATATCAACTATGGAGAAATACCAAGATTTGAAAACGTTTTCGCTAAAATCTGTCAAAGGTCAAGGTCACAGCAAGGTCACAACTTAAGCGTGCTATTGTGAATATGCCTTATGTTAACAATAAACACTTTGAGTCATTGCATGATTGTTATACACAATGAAAAGTAATCGTTGATAGTGTGACCTTGAAGGTCAAAGTTCAAGGTCATGAGATATTGGTTAAATAGCCATCACGGATGTTAATGTTTTCAAATTTATGGAAAATATACTTTTAACGTCATTCGCCAGAGAAAACTTTTATCTACAACATGGTATATGTTAAATAATTTTCATATCAAGACAATGTATTGCAATTTGGTTTCAAAGAGAAGTATCACTTCGACTAGCGCGCGCTAAGGATATCTGACGTATATACACAGAGTCCCCTTTTTTGCGTAATACGTACTACACAAACAGCAAGCGCTTCCGAAACGTGAAGGCTCGTCTCTAGCGCAAGTCGCCATAACAACCCATGTGCTGCACGTGCTGCACGTGTCTCTCTTGCAAAGTACCCTTGTCACACATTACTGAATGTGACGCTTGCTTTACAAACTATGTTCTAAATGTCCTGAGATTATACAATTATTTCCTGTTTAATGTTGTTTTATTGAGATAAGACCAGCAAATTATGACAATTTTTTACTCTCATTAATTATAAAATTCAAGAAAAATACCTAGTTGGGTAAAACAAGTATTCCAATATCTGTAGCAAATACATAATTAAATGAAATGGTAAATAAATAACCGTCAACAAATTATATATTTCGATTTCTTTCATTGCTCATATTTTTTTTTATTCTTTCGTGTCTTTGTTTACTGTGTGTGAGCTAGACCATAATGCTTTGCGCTTGAAAATAATAGACTGGATCTATATTTAGACTGGAAAACACCTTTACTAATTAATGCAATTTCTCGGCTTATTTTAAGTTGGAAAAATTAGGGAAAAATTAAGTGTATTTATTTCACGGAGATAGATTTTTGGAAAAATTTTGATATTTTCATCAACATCCGTGATGGCTTTTTAAGGCCATGTTAATCTTTTGATCCAATTTTGAAATCAGAAATAGGTTTTAAGAACAAAGTTGTGAAAAGTGACCCCAGTGATGATTCAACTTGTTAGAATAACTTGAATAATGAAAAAAAAATTGTCAAACAAAATTCCCATTTTATTTATGCTGAGGAGAAGGCGGAACAAGTAAAGGCGAGACCCAAAGTTTCGGAGCTGCTCTGCTTTTGCGGTGTCCCGCAAACGCTCTTCTAGTTAGTACTGGGCTTCATTACTATCAAGAAGACATCTGCATCTTACTACAATTAAGACTACCTTAGAATTGTCCATCATTACATCCACGAAATACCATTTGTATTGTTCCTCATTTAAACAAGAAGACTGTTGAATTGTTCCTCGTGACAATCGAGAAGATGATGTGGCAGACATTTATAAGACCATGAACGAACATATGAAAACATCATTCATTATCAAGATTTTTATCACCTTTTCATTTCATGGCAACATTGTTGAGGTTTCTTTATATTCACTTCACACCAACCTCTATGGACACCATTATGACAGACCGGTACTACTGAAGGACTAGATATGCTTACATTTGACACAGGCACCTGCAGATTCATTCCCAGTTGTTCCACTTTTAAAGTGGTCATATTAAACCTCTTGGAATCTTTTTTTTATAGCATAGATTTAACTATACGTATTCTATGCGTAAAACATGTAATACAGTTACATTCACTTCTGATAATGAAAGGTTTCGGTTCCAATAACCGACGTCTACATGGCAGGAACGCATATTTCAACGTTATTTTGTATAGATATGTTGGTCAATAGTAGGGACCATATATAAACCCTTACATGTTTATTAAAGATGTGTTATATCCACATAACAATACCATAAGAGCTTCACTTCAAAACAGTCCTAAGCCCTTTCGTAATTGCGCGACACAAGATGGCTATAACTTACTAGAGTAAGCATTTTGATCCTTAGATACCGATGGCAATTGACTAATCAGCAGACCTGATTGATTAATTTGATATCTGATAATTCAGCAGACATGAGGGATTAATTTGATATCTGATAGCTCGAGAAGTTTAATCATTTTTTTTATGTGAAGTTATCAATTTATAAAGTAATCATCTTCATTTACAGTATACAATACGATTTGCAGTATCAGTATACATTCGTAGTTATTTCACATCTCAAGAGATCTTATTTATAATGTAATAATGGCAAATTTTAACGTAGAATTCTACTCTTTGGAAACAAAAGTCATTAGTATGTCAGACTGAAACAATTAAATACTAAGTTAAACTGTTTAATTAAATTATGGTTCATATCATATTGCATTTGAAAGTTTAATTCTGTTTTTATCTTGAAGAGCGTCAAATAAAGCTGACAGTGTTGTTTGTATACATTTTTAATCACGAAGTAATTTAAATTCCTCCAAGCTCCTACTTGATTACGAAATGTTATGTTAATTACTCGAATATCCCATGGGTAAATTAAATAATTCATTGTGTTTTCTATTATTTTATTTGCAATCTTAACTTGAGGTTACCATGGGGACAACTACGAGTAGACGATACTACACTTGCTAGTAATTTTCCCTCATCCTTACAGTGTCTCTTAGATATATCTAGCGATTATGCATGTTAATGGCAACTTGAATATAATGTTAGAAAAAGTGCATTTGTTATATTTTCACCTCATTGTCAAACCCTTACCTATGTACATACAAGGTGTGGTAATGATGTTTTGCCTTTACTAAATTAATAATTAAGACACTCTGTTACGTATGCTGGGGTATATTTATCCAATTCATCATCTAATGACCTATCGAACTGGTTTGTGAAACCTTAAGAAGGTTATCCAAAGCAACATAAGTTCTGGCTTAGTTTTTGGTGGTTGGAATCCTCTAGTATCAGCTTGTGGTTGTGAAAGAGTTTATAACTATGTTGCCTATATGGATGTTATGTATGGTGACACTTTAAACAAAAAGATAATGAAATGACCAACGTTAGTTTAGCAAGAGAATTCAAGGGTCACCTAAGCATACAACAAATATTGCTTGTAAAGATGCTATTGATATTTTATATGAACAGGAATATAGCGACAAGCACGTTCTTCTATATCTTGGGACAATGTGTCTATCAAGAAGCAATTTATATTTTAAACAAGTATATATTGGCCGTGTTTTGCAGTTGTATGACGCTTACAATGTCAGGAAATGTTATATGTTCCCTGTTTATAATATGATTAGAACTGTACATACATATGACTTGTCACATTTGCATGAATGTACTATGCGCACATTCACTGTGCCGTCTAAAATTACCTGGTCCACCCATGATAATAAACGAATACGACAATATGAATCTTAGAAATACTTGCCATTTAGATAGTGAACAAATATAAAATGGTTATCTTTGGGATAACACTACCTTATATAGAACACATTATTGTACTTTTCGGGCCAAGTCCCATGCGGGATTCGAACCCAGACTCACAGAGTAATGCAACTATCGCCAGCATTGACTGTACCAACAGCTTAACACACGTTCATTTCGCTTATCTTCACATCATTTTGCTATTGTAAATATTGCGTACACACATGTACCTTGTAATCTTCACAATTGGAATAAATATACCATGTACTATATAATACAGTCGAAGCATTATCAGCTTACTCAGTTGCAAATTGCAAAATGCATGAATTTTAAATGGTCCTGCTACAAAGCAGTGCAGTTATCAATTTCAAAGGGAATTTACGGCAAATTTATGTAATTGTTTCTCATTTGATGACAACACATTTCTTACGGCAGAACATGGTCAAATGATAATTGTTTTCGTAAAGAATATGTCCAAAACCATATGATAGCAAGGCAATAGTATAGCGAATCTAAAGACGGTAGACAATCATTTGTCATTCGTTAGCGTTAAATTAATTTAAACGAGGCACAACACATACTGAAGCAATGTCTACTGTTAGGAAAAAGCAATAATTACAGAATTGTAAGAATAAAGTCCGTCAGTGAAAAGACTTTAATGTCAAAGCTGACGTTAAACACGTGTTTTAACACACACCATCATCAATAAAGTTGAACATTCGTTAAGTGATCAGAGCTCCACTAATATGTTAATTGATCAAAACTATTTTGATTCTGCATCAATACTGAATACTGTTTAAGTTATTTTCGGAATCTTTATACAATATCAATGAAGTTGATGTCAGTGACGATATTGGTGTACTGCCCATCTTTAAACTATGTCAATATAGATATTGAAGATGGCAATGGTAATTAACATTCTTGAGAAAGACGTCTTTTATAAATATTACCGCTTTTGAAGTAATTTTGCCTGTTTTTTTATCTTTTGAATCATAAGCATGGCTTATTCCAACTAACTAAGAACTCTAGAGATGACGAGATATCGTGACAGGTATCGATCACATCAACGATCCGGTTCATCAATGGTCACTTCCTATCGTTTGATGTTTGACTTACAACTAGAAACATATCATTTACCCTGACAGGAGTGACTCTTCACATTTTGATACGTAAATATTTCAGAAGATTAGAAGAGATGTTGTACAACTTATGACACATTACAGAAGACATTCATACAGTAAGTGTAGTAAGTGCATGAATTTCATATAGTCTGATAGACAACTCTCCTTCAATGGAGGCTTGTGTGAACAAACTTCCCTTTTCAACAGTGTGAGAGAGTAGTGGGTACATTCAAATGATTGGTCACGCTTAACACGCACCGATCAAATCATATCAAATCTCTCAGCAGTAATACTGACAACTGACAATTAAATCCATGTTTGAATAGAACGTTGTTCAAATACCTTTCGAAACCTTTATCACAGCAATCACCGATGTTAGGAGTTACTTGTCTGGTTGTCCTCCAGGATTCCAAACTGATTTCAAAACGTAGACAGACCACAGCTATCCGCATTCCCATGTGTAGATCTAGCAATGCAAGGTATCCGTAACAACATTCTCAAAGCGTAAAACATATTGACTTAACAAAAGCATACTATTTGGAACATTTGCGGGGATTTGTTTCTGTTAAAACCGAATACACACATTAATTAAGGGAGTTTTTAAAAAAAATACAGTTACACTTATACAACTTGAGATTGGCTACTGACTAACTGTATATAGTCATGATACAACCCATGCGAATTGAAAAGTTAATGTACAACAATGTGAGTTCATTATTGATATTAATTATTTTTTTAATTCGTGAAGTTGTATGTCAGTAAACAGAAGGTATAATTCAAAACTACTATAGCGCGTTTTTCTTACCGAAATAAAGTGCTCTCACAAAATATTAATAAGTGTTACCAATGGCTAAATAATACTCCTGCAACAATAAAACGTGTTCTACAACGAATGTACATGGTTTGGTTAAGCCATGCGAATCCATTTCCCATCGAGAAGCAATTTTAATGTGTTCACATTAAAATGTCCGCTCGAAGGTAGTTCAAGTGTTCTGACAGATGTAGCGATAACTGAGCACTCAGTAGTAGAGTTTTGCATATGATACCATGATGGAACGGTCAACCATCTTGCTGTCTGAACTCTCAAATTCTCTTGAGACCAACACATTTACCTCTCACACTGAAGAGATCCACACCGCTGTCGCATTATACGCGCACCTTTTTCTTCGAATAAGGATAACCATTTTATATGGATACACCTAATCGGGTCATGTAATTAAATGTTTTACCCCTTAATTAACGTACCAAAATATTGTATAAACTTCAGTAATAATTGGCAAATTGAAGAAAACATAACATGCAAAAAACATGCCACATCGCCTTTAACTTTTGCATATTCACTCTATTTTTCTAACGTTCATACTTTAGAACCTTATTTGTTAACTTTACAAACGTTTTCATAAAGATTATCAGAATAAAGGCCTCAAATTATTGGTCAGACCAACAAACTCTTCCAAAATGCCCCTTAAATTCAAAACAAAGAATTCTTCAAGCAATGTCTTCGTGCACGTTTTTGGGCCGAATGAATCAACAATTACAATGATTATTTACTAACAACATAAAATTGAAGTCATTTACAAAAACAATTGACTTTTGATATGTCAAGAACAAATAGAATCATAAAAACCCTCTTCATGTGGATTTCCCAATTAGAAGGTAATCATACACGTTTTAGTTTTTCACTTAGGTTATTTAATTAATTGTTCACATTATTGTCATTTTACAACATCATACTCTAATCACGTTGCACTAATTATTTGTTGTATGTAAAGCGCTTTGAAAGTTTGTTTAATATGACTTAATGATACTCATTGAGTTTGTTTGTTGGTTTCCGTGGCGGTACACAGTGCTTATCTAAATACCCAGGATCAGCAGAGCTTTATCAACATTTAATTGATCAACTATTTTGAAAAAAAATTTAAGAGTTCCGAGTAAGATCAACATGTTTCTTATGAGGTTAACTGAGTTAATAACACTGGCCTCATCTGGATAATGCAGTGGTAAGCGCGTTAAGCTTCGGATCAAGAATACTGCTGTAGAGAATTGTTTCGCATGCAGTAAGTTTTGGATGCAATACTGCAGTGAATTTCAGGGTTCGATAGTTTCAGCATGTAAGTTGAACTCAGTGCAATCTGTCATTTCAGGTTGGCCATGGAAGCTGGAACATACACTTTTAATATGCATTATTCATCTTCTTTAGTATTTCAAAGTGTTTACGTTGTTAGCTTTAATACTTTCATAATGTGATATATAATGATTTCAGATCTCTGCATATTGGCATGGCGGCAGGTAAAAATCAAATGCAAAAGTAGAAGCATTAACAGATGCTGAGAAAAAATCTGAAAGATTAATACTTTTATTTGTTCTTTAACCTGTTTCAAATATTTACAAATATTGACTGAGCTTAATAAACAAAATTTAACATTTGGGGCATGACTTTGTATTGGCTTCTCTGCTTTGGTAAAGGAAACTTTGTTCGAATGCAATAAATTCATTAAAAGATCATACATATTTTTAAACTTAATTTGAATTAGTGCTGACTATTTTGTATTAAGTTAATTGGATATCTACTGTATTGATATGATATGGTAAGGTGAGATATTGAAAAAATAAACATGTTTTTGATCTCCTTGATCAAACTAAGAACTGTCAATTGTGTATGCAGAATGCAGTACGCTGATAAATGTCACGACTATCCAATTGTAAATACTAACACTTATAACATTAGACCACATTTGTTGACACACGATTACTCCTTGGACTTCTATGATAGTGCCACTCTTCCACACACCCGTATTGTAACTTCAACACCAACCTTCAATATCTATTACACACATGCACTCCATGGGTCAATAGTCTACTGGACTTTAAACATATGGATAGAGTCAACTTGAAAAGAATAAAAATGACAAACTTCGAACACTGAGTATTTGCAAGCATTAGTTTGACCTTCTGTGTCAATGAATTATTGGAGATTACATACCGAAAAATATTATTGTAGTATTATAGTAAATTGTTGTTGGACATTAGACCTGTGTTTGTCTTTTTGTTTTGTTTTTTTATGTTATGGAAGTCTTAATAGTATAACTTGGGTCATTTCCCAATAGTTCATTATTCCACGAGTCAACTGTAGCAAAAAAGTTCCCTTCACCTCAAATGGTCCTCACCGCTTCTCAATATAAAGCTGTAAGCTGTATTAGTGTTACTTACATTCTAATAATAGTTTTAGCAATGTTCCGTCCTCTTCTGTTCAGGTGTTTGGTCAATCTCTCAATTAATTTTATTCTAATGACCTAGTCACGAGCATCTCAATCTAGATATGTCACAGACACGACGTTGTCAAGACTCTAATTAAAACAGGAACATCAATTAACTTGGACACTCTTGATAATTGGTGTGTCTATTTCAGGCACTCATCTTTTTCAGATTTTCCCTACTCGTTCACACAAATGTAGTGAGATCGACTTTTTATCTAAAGATTAAGTAGTCTCTTAAATAAATTGTTATGACTTGTCTGAGTAAAAAAAAGTGTATCTATTATAAGTTTTTTGATAATTTTTTTAAAGACAGTGTCAAGTTCATAGTTCATAATATTATTATGTCTGTACTTCTGTCCAGACTGGTCAACCTGTAACAGTCATCTAGTCACGGTGTTCTAACTTCTACATTTCTACATTTGTCTCTCTAAGTTTAGTTTTCAACTATTATTCCATTGATGTCGTTTCTGTTAATATTTAAACACTAGATACACAAAGTACATATGTACAAAGTTAAAGTTATAATCAGAATACTTTCTAGTTGAGTAGTGTTAATATGTTTTCTGTATGACAGCATGTGAGAAAGAACTATTATTGGCTAATGTCAACATCATAGCAATGTCCTTAATACTAAACATAGCATATTTGTTTGGAAATAAGTAATGCAACGCAGTAACGCAATAACAAATACAATGAATGTATCCGTAAATAATGAGCTACACTTAACAGCACCTATTTCGGAAATTATTATAACATATCAGTATATAAATTCTCACGAATGTACGATAAAGTAATCGAAACGCATTGGTCGTCAGGTAATTTGTGAGAATGGAAGATGTGTGTTCAAATAGTAAAAGATGCAGTTAGATTCATACATATTCATACAGATTCATTCATCTCATAATCCTCTGATCCATTTCTATCACACAGGCGCTGGTTTCATGACTGGCACCAACGGACATTAGATATCATTTCCACAAGTCAGACAGGTCACACTCTCTGGTGGCATCACATTTGACCGTGTTAATATACAAGGTAATTTCTATATAGAATTATATTTTATTATCAGTATTGAACTAGTAAACAACATACAGTTTATATATGAAAGACGTACTTGTTAGATTTCTCTGGGGCCGAAGAAAATGATAATGTAGTCTGCATTGATGATAAGGATGTCGATACAATGGAACCATTGAGGATCAATGACATTTTATTATTTTGCAAAGATGTGATAATTAAACAGAGCAACATAAACATTCAGATTCAGATTCAGATCACCATTACAGCATCAGTATCTGTAGCCAAAATTGTCTTGTGAGGTCTTTTTATTTTAAAGTCTGCCATGGTGCTTCTTGAACTCTCCTTCTTAATGTCATTCCATGACATTATTGAATTGTTGTATACTCATGACCGTGATTGTACAATCGTATTTGTCCGAATGATGGTGTGGTGCTTATAACGTTCTGTGAATCGTTATACAAAAGCTCAGGAACAATATTATATTAAATGATGAATATATTATGAAATAAAAACATAATCATTGATTTATGAAAATAATATAGATTAAGCTGTTTCATTTGGATTAACTATTTAACAGTAAAGTTAACTCAAACGTTTCAAATCCATTCACTGTTTTGGGCTTTTAGAGGATAGAATGCAGATGTATTGAAGCCATGAGATGCTTTTGAAACACACAAACCCAGTGAATTCTAATATGGCACTGATATCAACACTGGATAATGCCTAAGATGCACTTGTAACTAATATTCCTATAATCTATAAACCCTTACTCATTTTCATACTCATTTTATTATTAACATCGCATAAATGATGCAAAGATTACAACTTTGAACTAAAATGCTTCAACGGAAGGTTAGAATAAACATCTAATAACATAATGGGTACTTCAATACTTCATCCAATGACACATCAGAAAATCAGTAGATATGCAGTACAAAAAAATGAATAAAAAATTGTTTATGGTAGAAAGATTTTTAAACTTAATAAACATGGGCTATCTGTGCACTTCCAAAGTAAAATTGGTACTTTGTCGCTGTGAGCAAGCAAGTATAGATGAACAAGGAATTGATATTTCCATCTCTTACATCTTATTTCAGACTTTTCTTTACTAATTAGGATACAAGATTAATTTAAAGGATTGGTTCTCAATTACAGAACAGTGTAACAATAATTAAAGATACAACATATCAGTACCACAACTCAATTCAACTGCAGGCTACGTCTTCTGAAATGTTACTGACAATGTGCATGAAATGTACATTATCAGATTCCAGCCTGCTTTAAGCATACTTACATCAAGTCTCCTATTCAGTAACATTACAACAGGGGAACAATTGCAAGCCCTTGATACTCTGGTATACACAAGATGGACAGCAATCTATGAGATCCTTAATATTTTTATAATGAGTGAGTTATTGTTTAACGCCGCTTCGGCAGTATTGCAGCCATTAGCGGCGAGATATTTAATTTATTCGCCTAATTTAAAAAAGAAAATTGCAATTGAAAAACAGAACACGACACGAAGGCCGCAAAAACATCAGCGTATTATCACAAGTTGAATAAAAGCTGATAATGTAAAGTTAAAATGTATAATTTGTCAATAAGGTGTATAGCCTTTAACAAATCTAAAACACGATGCTCACCGAAATGAGTAAAAACTTGATTGATTGAAATAGAGGGATAAACAGTTTCACTGATATGTGCAGTGTCCCAACACTAATATTTTTATAACATTTTCAATACAGACCAGCTTTCTGAACACTTACAGAGTATCTTCAACTATAAAACGCAAATTTGATATTGCCTATTCTGCTTATCGTGGTTCGGTAAACATACACGAACAAGTTTCCGTTTACGTGTACAAAATTAATCATTTTTGTAGATATTTTTGTCTCTTACATACGATTCCGTTCCTCACTAGGTAAGACAAATGTTTCAATTTTTTTCACACTTACAGAATAGTGTAACATTAAGAAAAGACTCAACATATTCAAATTCCATTCTGCTTTAAGCGAAGTTTTATAATTAGTAATCATTGTGACCATGGACACTGGTATAGATGGACACCTATGGTTTACATCCTAGCATGTGATTGCATAGCTAGTGTTCTATTTTGGCTCTACACATGTGTTTTGCTTTAATGATATTTTTCTCATATTTTGTTTCATAAGATGTCAGAAATTTACTCATTGCTGTTCTCTACATATGAAAAATGATTTATTTCACTATTATGCATTCATTTTCTATATATTTTTACTAGTTAAAGGGACAGAAGCACGTTTTGTAGCAAAAATAGAACGATGAAATGTATTTGAAAAATAATATCATAAATAGTAAAACGACCCTTTCAATAAGTATTGATGGAACGGTCAACCATCTTGCTGTCTGAACTCTCAAATTCTCTTGAGACCAACACATTTACCTCTCACACTGAAGAGATCCACACCGCTGTCGCATTATATGCGCACCTTTTTCTTCGAATAAGGATCACCATTTTATATTGATACACCTAATCGGGTCATGTAATTAGATGTTTTACCACTTAAGTAACATACCAAAATATTGTATAAACTTCTATAATAAATGGCAAATTGAATAAAACATAACATGCATAAAACATGCCACAGCGCCTTTAACTTTTGCATATTCACTCTTTTTTTCTAACGTTCATATTTTAGAATCTTATTTGTTAACTTTACAAACGTTTTCATAAAGATTATCAGAATAAAGGCCTCAAATTATTGGTCAGACCAACAAACTGTTCCAAAATGCCTTTTCAGTTCAAAACAAAGAATTCTTCAAGCGATGTCTTCGTGCAAGTTTTTAGGCCGAATGACTCAACAATTACAATGATTATTTACTAACAACATAAAATTGAAGTAATTTACAAAAACAAGGGACTTTTGATATGTATCACGTTGTACTAATTATTTTTTGTATGTAAAGCGCTTTGAAAGTTTGTTTAATATGACTAAATGATACTCATTGAGTTTGTTTGTTTGTTTCCGTGGCGGTACACAGTGCTTATCTAAATACCAAGGATCAGCAGAGCTTTACCAACATTTAATTGATCAACTATTTTGAAAAAGAGTTCCGAGTAAGATCAACATGTTTCTTATGAGATTAACTGATAACTGGCCTCATGTGGATAACGCAGTGGTAAGCGCGTTCAGATCAGAAATACTGCTGTAGAGAATTGTTTCGCATGCAGTAAGGTTTGGAAGCAATACTGCAGTGAATTTCTCTGCAGACCGAACAGGTCAGTTTCAGCACGATACTTACAGGGTTCAACTCAGTGCAAACTGTCATTTCAGGTTGGCCATGGAAGCTGGAACATACACTTCTAATATGCATTGTTCATCTTCTTTAGTATTTCAAAGTGTTTACGTTGTTAGCTTTAATACTTTCATAATGGTATACAGAATGATTTCAGATCTCTGCATCTTGGCATTGCGGCAGGTAAAAAAACAAATGCAAAAGTAGAAGCATTAACAGATGCTGAGAAAAAATCTGAAAGATTAATACTTTTATTTGTTCTATAACCTGTTTCAAATATTTACATTTAAAATATTGACTTATATTGACTTATTAAACAAAATTTAACGTTTAGGGCATGAGTTTGTAGTGGCTTCTCTGCTTTGGTAAAGGACATTTTGTTCGAATGCAATAATTTCATTAAAAGATCATACATATTTTTTAACTTAATTTGAATAAGTGCTTACTATTGTGTATTAAGTTAATTGGATATCTACTCTATTGATACATCTTAATGGTAAAGTGAGATATTGAAAAAATAAACATATTGTTGATCTCCTTGATCAAACTAAGAACTGTCAATTGTGTATGCAGAATGCAGTACGCTGAGAAATGTCAAGAACATCCAATTGTAAATACTAACAATTATAACCCTAGACCACATTTTTTGACACACGATTACTCCTTGGACTTTTATGATAGTGCCACTCTTCCACACACCCGTATTGAACACACAGCCATGTTCAGTGAACAGTACATGTTAAAGGAGGTGCAGCATCCTCATCAGAAATCGGAATATAAAGAAAATGTAACTTCAACACCAACCTTCAATATATATTACACACATGCACTCCGTGTTTCAAAAGTCGACTGGACTTTAAACATATGGATAGAGTCAACTTGAAAAGAATAAACATGACAATGACACTGAGTCTTTGCAATCATTAGTTTGACCTTCTGTGTCAATGAATTATTGGAGATTATATACCGAAAAATATTATTGTAGTATTATAGTAAATTTGTGTTGGATATAAGACCTGTGTTTGTCTTTTTGTTTTGTTTTTTATATTATGAAGGTCTTAATAGTATAACTTGGGTCATTTCCCAATAGTTCATTATTCCAGGAGTCAACTGTAACGAAAACAGTTCCCTTCACCTCAAATGGTTCTCACCGCTTCTCAATAGGAAACTGCCGTATTAGTGTTAATTACATTCTAATAATAGTTTTAGCAATGTTCCGTCCTATTTTGTTCAGGTGTTTGGTCAATCTCTCAATTAATTTTATTCTAATGACCTAGTCACGAGCATCTCAATCTAGATATGGCACAGACACGACGTTGTCAAGACTCTAATTAAAACAGGAACATCAATTAACTTGGACACTCTTGATAATTGGTTTTTCTATTTCAGTCACTCATCTTTTTCAGATTTTCCCTACTCGTTTAAACAAATGTAGGGAGATCGACTTTTTATCTAAATATTAAGTAGTCTCTTAAATAAATTGTTATGACTTGTCTGAGTAAAAAATGTGTATCTATTATAAGTTTTTTGATAATTATTTTAAAGACAGTGTCAAGTTCATAGTTCATAATATTATTATGTCTGTACTGCTGTCCAGACTTGTCAACCTGTATCAGTCATCTAGTCACGGTGTTCTAACTTCTACATTTCTACATTTGTCTCTCTAAGTTTAGTTTTCAACTATTATTCCATTGAGGTCGTTTCTGTTAATATTTAAACAATAGATACACAAAGTACATATGTACTAAGTTAAAGTTATTAAGCAGAATACTTTCTAGTTGAGTAGTGTTAATTTGTTTTCTGTATGACAGCATCTGAGAAATAACTATTATTGGCTAATGTCAACATCATAGCAATGTCCTTAATACTAAACATAGTATATTTGTTTGGAAATATGTATATTTGTTTGGAAATATGTAATGCAACGCAGTAACGCAATAACAATTTGAATGAATCCGTAAATAATGAGCTACACTTAACAGCACCTATTTCGGAAATTATTATAACATATAAGTAAGTATATAAATTCTCACGAATGTACGATAAAGTAATCGAAACGCATTGGTCGTCAGGTAATGTGTGAGAATGGAAGATGTGTGTTCAAATAGTAAAAGATGCAGTTAGATTCATACATATTCATACAGATCCATTCATCTCATAATCCTCTGATCCATTTCTATCACACAGGCGCTGGTTTCATGACTGGCAGCAACGGACATTAGATAACATTTCCACAAGTCAGACAGGTCACACTCTCTGGTGGCATCACATTTGACCGTGTTAATATACAAGGTAATTTCTATATAGAATTATATTTTATTATCAGTATTGAACCAGTAAACAACATACAGTTTATATATGAAAGACGTACTTGTTAGATTTCTCTGGGGCCGAAGAAAATGATAATATAGTCTGCATTGATGATAAGGATGTAGATACACTCGAGGATCAATGATATTTTATTATTTTGCAAAGATGTGATAATTAAACAGAGCAACATAAACATTCAGATTCAGATTCAGATCACCATTAGAGCATCAGTATCTGTAGCCAAAATTGTCTTTTGAGGTCTTTTTATTTTAAAGTGTGCCAAGGTGCTTCTTGAACTCTCCTTCTTAATTTCATTCCATGACATTATTGAATTGTTGTATACTCATGACCGTGATTGTACAATCTTATTTGTCCGAATGATGGTGTGGTGCTTATAACGTTCTGTGAATCGTTATACAAAAGCTCAAAAACAATATTATATTAAATGATGAATATATTATGAAATAAAAACATTATCATTGATTTATGAAAATAATATAGATTAAGCTGTTTCATTTCGATTAACTATTTAACAGTAAATTTAACTCAAACGTTTCAAATCCATTCACTGTTTTGGGCTTATAGAGGATATAATGCAGATGTATTGAAGCCATGAGATGCTTTGGAAACACACAAACCCAGTGAATTCTAATATGGCACTGGAATCAACACTGGAAAATGACTAAGATGCACTTGTAACTAATATTCCTATTATCTATAAACCCTTACTCATGTTCATACTCATTTTATTATTAACATCGCATAAATGATGCAAAGATTACAATTTTGAACTAAAATGCTTCAACGGAAGGTTAGAATAAACATCTAATAACATAATGGGTTTTGAGAAATACTTCATCCAATGACACATCAGAAAATCAGTAGATATGCAGTAAAAAAAATTGAATAAATTTGTTTTTTATGGTAGAAAGATTATTAAACTTAATAAACATGGGCTATCTGTGCACTTCCAAAGTAAAATTGGTACTTTGTCGCTGCGAGCAAGCCAGTATAGATGAACAAGGAATTCATATGTCCATCTCTTACATCTAATTTCAGACTTTTCTTTACTAATTAGGATACAAGATTAATTTAAAGGATTGGTTCTCAATTACAGAACAGTGTAACAATAATTAAAGACACAACATATCAGTACCACAACTCAATTCAACTGCAGGCTACGTCTTCTGAAATGTCACTGACAATGTGCATGAAATGTACATTATCAGATTCCAGCCTGCTTTAAGCATATTTACATCAAGTCTCCTATTCAGTAACATTACAACGGGGGAACAATTGCAAGCCCTTGGTACTCTGGTACACAAAAGATGGACAGCAATCTATGAGATCCTTAATAATTTTATAACATTTTCAATACAGACCAGCTTTCTGAACACTTACAGAGTATCTTCAACTATAAAACGCAAATTTGATATTTCCTATGATGCTTATCGTGGTTCGGTAAACATACATAAACAAGTTTCCGTTTACGTGTACAAAATTAATCATTGTTGTAGATATTTTTGTCTCTTACATACGATTCCTTTCCTCACTAGGTATGACAAATGTTTCACTTTTTTCTCACTTACAGAACAGTGTAACATTAAGAAAAGACTCAACATATTCAAATTCCATTCTGCTTTAAGCGACGTTTTATAATTAGTTATCATTGTGACCTTGGACCTTGTTTTACATCCTAGCATGTGATTGCATAGCTTATGTTCTATTTTGGCTTTACACACGTGTATTGCTTTAATGATATTTTTCTCATATTTTGTTTCATAAAATATCAGAAATTGACTCATTGCTGTTCTCTACATCAATGAAAAATTATTTATTTCACTATTATGCATTGATATTCTTTATATTTTTACTAGTTAAAGGGGCAGAAGCACGTTTTGTAGCACAATATAGGTCGATGAACTGTATTTGAAAAATAATATCATTAATAGTAAAACGACCCTTTCTCTTCGGGAACTCAAGTTAAAAATGAATATACATGGTTCGGTAAAGCCATGGGAATCGTTTTTTTTAATTCGAAATAATAAAATGTGTACACATAAAAATGGCCGTCATGCAATTTTTGCTAATACACAACACCGTTATTATCACTACGGATACTTACTTTGTGCAATAAGATGTTTTACCCTCTAAAGTAATATAAATGACATTAACTATCATTAATTGGAAATGTGAAACAATAACATTTTCAAAAAAACGTACTACAGCCCTTTTAAGTGTACTATGTTGCAACAATGTGGAATGTTAGAATAAATATTTATGTTTAAAGTATCAGAGGGTGGTTTTAGTAAAAGAAGACTCACGTCAGTTCCTAACATTTGAAAAACTGATCTAATTTACCATTAATCATCTCGGCATGAACCATATTTTTTAAATAGTTAACAGTTCGCACATTTCAAACAATTATTTATTATCTGAGATGAATCATACTAATGAGAAAATCCCGAATGTATGACCATCGTTCGTTATTAAATAAGAGGATGATTTAAGACGAAATAGCTTGACTTAAAGTATCTTTCAAAATGAGAGCTTCTTCATTGCTCTGTTTTATCTCGAAATCGAAATAATTTTTTTTTTCTTAATCAGTTTGACTGCATGAAATATTTTCTTTTTCTGTTTATTGCGTAAAACGTACATGGCCAATATGCTATATGATTCAACATTATCGATTTCTAAATTAGTTGATCTTTAATATGAAAGAGGTTGAACGTAAGTTACTGAATATGGTATGTCTTAAGTTATTCATGTACTGCCCATTTATTTATCACAAAGTCAATGTAAACTATCTAAGACCATCTTGACCATATTCATATAACCTAAAATTAACATTTAAGATGATTTTCCATTCACAGCTATTATAAGTATTAATGTACGATTTTTTAAATTATATATACAGCAATACACCAATCACAAATAAGTTTTCCTGTTAAAGGAATGTGTTTACATCTCATGGATGTTGGATTTCTCTTGATTATATTCAACTGGAATGACTTCAATTCCATGTATTGAAATCACATCCTGTATGGTCACTCCAATTCAATTTCAAATTTCGGAACAAGAAATGTTCTACTGACCAGGTGTTTGATCTGACAACTCTTCATTTGATACGTAGCGTCTATATCAACAAGTTCACCGATTGGATAATGGATTGGTAATCGTTTCTGTTAACCTCTCGACATGTAAAACACCTAGTTAATATCAAGGCATTGTGTTCAAAGAACCAGGATGTGGGCTGCTGGAAGAAGCATTTCAACAATTTCCTTTTATTCCAACCTCAAGATCAAAACATCTTAAACATCTAACTTCTACAACCTGACATTTAAATCGTTTCTTCATTGTACAGACAATTCGAGTGGGCGTTATATTTATTGGTATGTATTTTATAGGCATTGTTTTCAGATGGATGGGAATGAGTTTCTTTCAAGCTTTTCGGGAGAAGAGAAGACGGGTATATACATATGTGGATGGCTTCAAATTATAATTGACGATATATACACTTCCTGAGCTCTACAATCTGCAGATTGTGATGACTCCTAGATTGCATGGAACATGTACACTATGGTCTGTACAGCAATTTAAGTCACAGCATTGCATTAATATTAGCAGTTTCCTTGTATGATGCTTCAACTATTGGAATCAAACAACACCATCATGATGTTACAGGTATGTATCTATGTCATTTACTTACTGACAATTGTTATTGAGAACCTAAGTGAGGATCTAATAGAAATAACGTAAATGTTTTCCCCTGCATATTTATATAATTCCGTTTTTCACCTCACCTTTTATACCTATGCTTATTGATCATGTTACTGCACTGATTCACGAGATCAGCACTCGTGACTCGAGATTTATTTTAACTGTTACAGAAACCATGAGAGCTACTGTAGTACAGATTAGAATTCAATTGATTCGTATCGATGTGCATATATCTAACTCTATAATTATCCAAGATAATTGATTAATTTTGTTTGAGCTCATTAACAATAATGTAATTGTTGTTTTTTGGCCGACAGCACTGCAACATTACAGTAGACCATAGTTTACAGTGGACAAATGATACTTGCCTTTGTAATAACTATGCCAAAAGATATTAGTAGTGGTTTATGATTATCCACAAGATAGAAATTCATGTGTAAATGGCTACCATCGAATTATTGGGAAAATGAGCAATAAACTGAAGTAAAAATATTTAAGAATTACAGTGAATCAGTGATCAGAACTCAAGTAAACTTGGTAAAACTATTTTGAATAATGCATCAGTACTCTTTACATTGTATAGTTATTTTCGAAATGTTCAAACAATGTCCATGAACATGTCAATTAAGATAATATAAACTGAACATATTTCTTTTAGATAACAACAGTGATTAACGTACTTGAGAGAGAAACCCATGATATACATTTATATTTCTGATATTATTTTGCCGAGTGCTTTTGTCTTGAACAGCTTGAATTTATTCAAATTAACAAAACTAGCTTTAGCAGTGACGAGAGGCAGGTATCAATCACCTCAGAGATCCGGTTCATCAATGGTCATATCCAATCGTTTGATGTTTGACTTACAACTAGAAACATATCATTTACCCTGACAAGAGTGACTGTTTCACATTTGGATACGCCAAGATTTCCACAGATCAGAAAGGATGTTGTACAACATCAAGGAAATCCTAAGTGTTTGAAGTCCATTGCCTTGTTCTAATGAATTACAGAAAACTGTAAACATCTAAGTGCAGTTAGTGAATTGATACCTATCTAATAAGATAGTCAAACTCTTCATTCACTGGAGGTTTGTGTGAACAAATTGTCCTTTTCAAGAGGGTAGCGGATTTATTCTTATTGATATGTCAGACTTTACACACATGACGATGAAATCAACTCTCTCGATGCTAATAGTGACTATTTTTACCATGTTTGGTAAGGATCCTGCTCAAATAGCTTCATATACCCTTAATCACTGCAACCACCGAATATGATGTTAAAACGCATAAAGTGTCCTCTTTGAAAATGTGCACATTAAAACAGGTTTAATGGCGGAAATTCATTTCAAAATCAAATGAACACATTTATTCAAGTTTTTTTTCAATACAGTTATAGTTTCATCAACATGATATTGATAACCTATAAATGTACATTTGTGAAATCGTTATTCACTCTTACAGATGAGTGAGATTCGATTGGAATACTAATCATGCTTTTGTAATGAAAAGTAAAAGGATTCATCTCTATAATTTATGAAATAAAAGTAAAAACCCGTAATCTCTTGCCTTTCTAAACACTGTAGTAACCAACGTTCATCGAAGTGTCTCTCCATATTGGTCATTCAAAAGTTTTCCTAAAGTTTTCCTTTTTCCCTATACCTCAAAACGAAATGTTGTCAAACATTTTTTGCATGCACTTTTTGGACCGAATAAGTCAATAGTTCCAATCACGATATACTAATACATAAAATGTAAGTTATTAACAAAAACATTGACTTTTAATATGTCAGGAACGCAATGACACACAAACACCTTTTAGTTTTTCTCCAAGATCGTTCATTAATGTTCCCCATAAGTTTCTTTTTGCAACATTATACTCTCATAACATATATTTATAACATTTATCCTTTGACTTTGACAGTTGCATTTGTGTAATATTCTTTAATGATACTCATTCAGTTTGTTTTCATTGCGATACTCCAGATTTAACTGTATAACATACCTAATTTAACAGCCTTTTAATTTTTGTATAACTTCCTTGATAAAGTGTCTAAAGGAATTTTTAGTAAGAACAAATAAGACATTGAATGAACCATACTTGCTTCATAGCAGAGTGTCAGCAATAGTATGCTAGCCACAAAGGTGTTTTCTCTAGGAATAGTACAACAGCCGTGATATAAGTGTTCTTAAAATATGCGTTGAAGGACAAATCTCCTTACCTCACCTTGTTGAATGCATCATTGCAGTTCAGCGCATGAAGCTAAACAGACACTACTAATGTTCAATGTATCTTTGTCATCTTACTCGTTATTTCATCCTGTTCATACTGTGATCTTTGTTATTTCATTGTTTTCGTGGTATCACCTACGATACTGTGATCTTCGGTATTTCATTGTGTTCATGGCAGTAGCTGTGTTACTGTGATACGTTTGCATTTCAGATGTGTCCCTCGTTACATGGCGACAGGTGAAAAACAAGAAGGGAGCATGTTTACCCACCATTAAGGACTTCTATCAGCATTGACTGGCGTGCAAACTCTCAATGAACAACAGGATACTTCATGAATTCAAAAGAGGAAGCTTACAGAAGTTTAGAACTTTAGAGAGATTGACATTTTATTAAATTTTTAACTTTTTTTCAAACATTTACGGTGCGGGATAGCGCAGTGGTTAGCGTGTTCGGCTTTGGATCAAGAGGTCCAGGGTTCGAATCCCGTCAGGGGGACGGCAACTTTGTGTGCAGTAGAGAACTGTTCTATACGCAGTAAGTTTTGGGTGCAATGCTATACTGAATTTCAGCGTAGTACCACCCATGGTTCGCTATTTCCAGCCGTTGCTCGCAGCTTTCACCGCAATGCATAGCCACATGGCGGTGTGGGCTTTCTCCCTGCAATAATACTAAGGCCACAATGCAAGTACAATGATAACTGTCACGATCATCCCATTGTAAAAACTGACAATTATAAACCTTGCCTGCAATTGTTGACCCACGATTACTCCGAGAACTTAAAACTACCTTGGTAGTTTCCTACATCCTGCCACCAGTATTCAACATGAGGCCATGTTACAGTCAAAAGTGAATGTGTATCTCAATTAAAATTAATCTTGATCGAGATCAAATGGGAATATAAAAAGGCTATTTAACTGCCTTCATCACCAACCATTACAACACGTATATTATTTTATAAAATCCACAAAAAAGCGCCATTTGCAAGTTAAATCTGTGAGCCTGTCATCATCTGCTCCACTTACAAACAAATGGAATTGAGTCATCTGTTCAAACAAGGCAAGGCAAAAGTGAGCGTAGCTCACATACCACCGCAAGTAGTTTGATCGCCTTCATACAGTATAAATAAATTGGAAAATATATTCTAGTCAATCATGTCAATGAATAACAATAATTGTTTTTAATAAAACTATTTTTAAACATTATTGGAACCATCGATTTTAAACCAATGAAAGGCACAACAATATCATATAGGTAGGTAGGCAACATCCATATTTAAGTTTCAAGTTATATAGTTTTTTAGTGATGCTCACGAATTGACATAAATGACAAAAGTTCTAAAATTATTTGGACCGTGGGACCCCTAAAGCTTCATAAAGGTTACTTCCATACCAAATTTGAAGTTTCAAAGTCAAATAGTTTTTGAGATATGCTCCGGAAACGATTTCGGACGGACGGACGGACACGCAGAGCGCTATATATCCCCGACTACGACGTAGAGGGGGTTATAATGAAGGAAGTCAGAAAAAAAATGTTTAGGACCTAGATAGAAATAGTAAATTCCAAATGATTTTATCAGTAAAGGAGGAGAACTCCTATGATATTTCTACACATCCTACCATCTTTATTCAGCACAAACCATGCTTCAGTCTGCAGTACATGTATATGCAACTATAAAAATGAATCAGATGGGATTATAAAGAGAAGATTTAACTACCTTCAACACCAACCGATAAAATTGTACATTATTTTCATAAAGTCAAGAATTGCAAATGTAGTCGCTCAAAAAATAATTTGCGTGACTTACAATGTACAAACAAATGGACTCAATCATCCGTTCCAATGTATAAAAATCATTAATAAAAGACACCTTGTGATACATGTGGAAATGGCATTTTGAACACTGTTTGATGGCTCTCAAATATGACCTTGATGGATACAGTTAATTCCAAACAATATTATCGAAAGTTTGAGGAATTGTAATAGTAATTGCAACCATTAGCTTGTGCCATTGCATTGTTGTAGAATATTTAACTAAACACATGAAATCTAGTGCACTATATAATTACTGGAATTGTATTATAGTATATTTTGTTAGAAATTAGATATGTCAAAGATTTAACTTTCTAAAACGTTTGTCTCTTTGGCCTACTTTCATAACTGTGATCATTTGCAAATAGTTTATAATTCCATGAGTCAAGTGTAACAAAAACAGGAAGAAAAGTTAAAAGTTTTCTCAAGAGCGCTGGAGGTGCTTCAAATAAGACCCCTTCACCTGCTGATCATTCAGTTCACCCATTGCAGCCTCTTACTCCCACTCCTGTGTCTTCCATTCCTCATTCTATCTTGTAAAAGGTCTTGATACGCATCTTAATGTAGTGACGGTGTAAGTTGAGGATAGTATTTTTAAAGTGTAAGCTCTAGAACGCTTTCAAGGATATACATGTAGACACGTCTGGAGTTGAATTATTAAAAAGCTTTTAAAGTAATATGTCTCAAATGTTCTATTTCTACATGACAAACTTTTTATATTCCTAATGTAGTTCATATATGACTTTTATTGTACTTACATCTCATGTTTGTTTGCTCATGTACTACTACACTTCTGTGAATAACCAGAAACCTTTTTGTATAATAATATAGAGTTCTAATCAATGCGATTGATAAATCCATTATTCCAAATCCAAACAAGCCATAGACAAAACCTTTTATTTTTACCTTTTATACATGTGTGTCTTGAACTAAATCTCGGACTAACTTGAAGTGGTAGTATAAAGTTTCAGATAAATCTTTGATAATGGATATATGATATGTATTGTTTACACTTAGTTGAACGGTAAACTTAACATCAGATACATGTACATTAACGTTGTGTATATTATGACAGATCATTATTGAATCTATTCATCGGTTCAGAATATAATAAACGTTGTATGTACTCTCTTCAACTGACATGATCCTCTCGGCACTTTTAGATGTAACATTTTCAAGGAGATATTCCTGGCAGCAATTGCTGTCGATTAGTGGATTCATTACATTCTATTATTGGTTGTGGCGATGTTCTGTCCACTTCTGTTCAGATGACTCTCAATTAATGATATTCTAATGACCTAGTCACGAGTATCTTTATCTAAATATGTCACAGAAATGACTTTGTCAAGACTTTAATTTTACAGATTTAACAGAAAAATCAATTAACTTGGAATCTTGTTTTAAAACATGTTTATGGCTTTGCTTTATAAATTTGAAACCATGTAGTTGTTGTATGTTTTACATGCTGTGATAAGTTCATGACAAAATACTCTAAAAAAAGAAATGTCATCATTTAATATTGTTTTATAAGCATATTCTTAGTCAAAATGGCCACAAATACAACTTGGCCACAGACCCTGCAGTCAAACTGGCCGTAGTAAAATGTCTGAATTCTTATATTCCTGTATATGTCATCTGTGCAGACTGTGTCATCAAGTCATCTAGTCACGGTATTCTAATGTCTACACGAGTACATTTGTGTCTCTTAATTAGTTTTGCTAAGAGCTAATATGTAAACAAAAGATATACTAGGTGAAATACTTATCAGCAGTTGAGCAGAATATTCTTCAGGTGAGTGGTGTACATGTACATACCACATTTAATATGCTACCTTTATGAAAGCCCGTGAAAAAGAAATATTATGTGTTGATGTCAACATCATGCAGTGTCCTTAACTAAATATTATACATACAAAATGTGTTTAGATGTTTAAGTTATAAAAGACAATAATGCAATTATAGTAAATAACACTAGCCAACACTTCATTCGCCTCGTATCATATATTTTAACATATTGAACATATTCATTTATATAAATGGAAATTATTATAACATTACAGTATGCCTTAAACCAAACCTATAATAACCTTACTTCACATGCGAAACAACTCATTTTTATGTATGTATTGATGTTTGTATGTATGTTTGATGTGTGTACAAATAGTAAAACATGCATTTAGATACACATGATAAATATCAATATTGAAAATTTAACTAGGGTAATAGCCTCCCTTTGGATGGAGAAGTAAACTATAACAACTCCAAGATCAATAACATACTAATGAATTATTTTGAATGTGACACTGAGTAGTGAAAAAGCACTACCACCTCTTATACACCTCACATCTCCTTCACTTTGGTTTTATGACTGGCAACATAAACTATCTAACTTCCACAAGCCAGACAGGTCATAAACTGGTGGCATCTCCTAACATTTGACTCTGATAATATACAAGGTATATTTCCTTCTATAATAGTTTATATTATCTGTACTGAACAAGTAAACAACATACAGTTTATTATATGAAAGAGGTAATTGCTGATATCTCTGGGGATGAAGAACATGATAACTTTTCTATATAGTTGATACTCACTCAGTGAACTCGAACAATGAATAACAATGACATTCACAGTTGTTTTTCTCTCTTCTCTCTCCATCCCTTGAATAACAAGGGAAACTATTAAACGTGGTTCTCTCTTTTCATTTTTCATTTGAAAATAAGTTAGAGGGGAAGCGTTTGGCATGAACTATTTGTAAATAATACATGAGTAAGTGAGCAGAGATTTTTTTTACCAACAAGTTAAATGTATGGTCAATGTTTTTATTGCAGGACGGACAACATTTTGCAAAACTCTTTTCTCTGTGTTTTACTATAGCCAGTTATTTTGCGAAGATATGATAATTAAACAGAGTAACATAAACAGAAAGACTCAGATTCAGATCAACATTACAGCATCAGTATCTTTATCCAATAATGTCATGAAGGTCAAATTATCAAACGTCTACCTAGGTGCTTCTTGAACTCTTTTATTCCATGATTTTAGTAAATTGATGTTTACTTATGACCGTGATTGTAAAATCTCATTCATCTAAATGATAATGTAGCACTTAATAAAGTCATGTGGCGTTTTGTGAATCGTTTTATAAAAACTAAGAATGATGAATATATTATGAAATGAAAACATAGTTATTGGTTTATAAGACTATATAAGACTGACAGACAGCATTGTTCACAGCTCCTAAATCTGTGCTTACTCCTCGAATTCTACTGAATCTACAATGCTTTATTTCTGTATGGAATGACATATTGAAGTGTGAAACCATTTTGTGAAATCATATATTGAAAATAATTCTTGGATTATGAGTTATTTGAAGATTTATATACTGATGTTTGTGCTTGAATTCACGCTTGATCGAACACAGTGCCCTAACCCAGATTGGATCATGATCATCAACAGGGATAACACCCAAGATAATTTGTACACTGGTGAATTGATTTGATTGCAAAAGCAGGTGTTACTCCAGTGACTTTCTTCATTCACTAAACACTGAAAACAATATTTTATCATCTGATATTTTAAACAATCTCCGCCGACTTGAAGTAGCGTGTCTAGAAAAAGCACAAGAGGCACAAAAGGTGGCCATCGTCACAAGGAAAGTAAAGCTTTTATATTCAGCAAAAGAAATGTAAGCTATGACCTAAAGGTTGTCTTGTGGAATGCACAGTCTTGCCGAAAGAAAACTACTCTTGAAATACCAGACATTCTAATGGCCGAGAATATTGATATTCTTATCCTCACAGAAACATGGTTGAAAGACAAAGGAGATGAACCTAGACTGAAAGAACTCACAACATCACGCATAAACCACGCGGGAATGGACAAAGGCGGGGGGATAGCTGTAGTGTTCAAGTCTCACATATCAGTTAAAGTTCTTAGCTCTGAGCTGGCATTTGTGTCATTTGAAATGATGAACCTATCTGTGTCATGTGGGCGGTTAACTTACAGATTTGCTTGCATATACAGACCTCCAACATCCAAAACGAAAGGTTTGATGACCTCCCAATTTGGAGAGGAGTTTGCAACCTTCCTGACAACACTTAAGCAGAAACATCTTATCAGCGATGGCGATTTTAATGTCCATTTCAATCACAAGGGTAAACCAGAGCCAATTTTATTTCATAAAACTCATAGAAACGCATTTAGTTCAGCATGTTGATTCAGGGACACATCTGTCTGGACATATATTGGATTGGGTGTTAATTAGAAAGTAGAAGGAACATGTCCAGTTGAAAATAAACTCATGTCTGACCACTTCTTCATAAAGTTGTCAGTAGTGTGTGATAAGCCTGTCAAGACAAAAAAACATGTGACTTGTCGAAATATCACGAAGCTCAACAGAGAAGAGTTTAGAAAAGATCTCATGCAGTCGACATTGATATCTGACCCACCTTCTAATCTTGATGCCCTGTTTGAGTGTTATGACACGATCTTGAAAACAGTCTTGGATAAGCATGCTCCCAGTAAGGTGAAGATGATCCCAGACAGGAAATCCGCACCATGTTACAATGATGACATCAAAACACATCTAGAGGTACATAGACAAATGTACAAGGACTCCAGAAATATTGTTGCTACAGTCATAAGAAAAGCAACATCTGAATATTGTAAGACCCAAATTATGAAAGCAACTTCTCCAAGTGAAACTTCAAACCTCAATAGCTCGAAAAATAATTAAGATATTTTCAAAACCTTCACCAAAATATGGGCAACAACTTGGCCTATAGCTGTTTTCGGCCGTAATAAAAGGGTTTTGAGGGTACGCGTCTTTGAAAATCTTCTCCTAAATAACGGCAATACATACAGCTATGTGAAGCTTAATAACGTCTGATTAACGTGAAATCGCCCGATTGTGGACTTGTGACTGGGTATTTGAGTAATTCTCCTTTTCATATTGTCATTTTTAATAAGGGCGAATTTCGGTCTCATGTTCAAAGGGGGATTACTCTGTAGGAAATGAGGATATGTCAAAGGTACTTATTGCATTCTGATCGGGATACGTTCCTTAAGATTTCTGTTTCAGATCTATATCATGTAAAAGTTGATAGTTTTGCCACATTTTAACCATTGGTCCAACAATTTGAAATTCTGTTGATTTTGAGACTTTTCGAGGTGTATATTCTTTGGAGAATTATCGATTGTAAACCACTAAGATAGTAACACGTTTAATAGGTCATTCTTAAGCGGGAACATCATTTATTAAGGAGAATAACGTTCAAGCATGTATCTGTGATAGTTTACGTGTGACAACATTGTATTTACACCGTCGGATGAACAATTTCAAGAACAACGACTTTTCTGTTAAACCCTTTCATCAAAAAGTTGATAGTTAAGCTCCAAACACCGCAAACGTTGTTTAGGGGTACTAATATAAGTATTTTTGAGTATTTTCTTGAATATTCAGAACAACATAACGCATTACTTACGCATGTACGCAATCTTAATGAGGATTACATCTACTTAAGTGGAAATTAAAGCACAATTTTGTTTATGTTACACCTTAGTATGAAAATACTAACCATTTTGTGTTAATCGTGAGAAAGATCATGTAGGAGTCGATTAATAAGCGATTTCTTCATTTTCAGAGGATCATTGTCTTTGGAGAATTTTTTTAAAAAAAACTACTGAAGATAGAGACATGTTTCATAGCTCATTTTAAAGCGGAGAAACTGATGAATAACCGAGAGTCCAACATGAAGTTCAAGGTCAAGCAGATGTCTTGAAGACCTAAGTATTCAATCCTAGTTTCTTTGTTGTTTTTATCGCTTGCAACGGTACTTGTACATACGAAAGAAGGCGTAGCTATCATATTTACTGAAGAAATTGCTATTAAATTGTTAGACAAAAAAAACAAGATGAAAACAATCGAAACCACCTCGCTATACAAGTTGAAATATGCGAGAAAACACTTACTTTGATAACTATATATATGGGCCAAATACGGACACTCCTTCCTTCTATGAACATGTATTTAAAATTGTTGAAATATGTAGCAATTATCATTTGAAACGACTTAACGAGCATGTTCATCTAATAGAAATATCGTGAATGTAATTCGCCTGCATATATTTCACTTCACCTTTTATACCTAATGCATATAGATAATTTTACTGCAGCGATTCATGAGATCAGCACTCGTGACTAGATATTAATTTGAACTTTATAGAAACCATTATCCAAGATAATTTATTACAGATCAGCAGACAATTGATTAGTATCGATGTGCATAAATCCAGCTCTCAAATTATCCAAGGTTGGGTATTATAGATGAGAAGAAATTGATTAATATTGATGTTGTATAAATCAAGTTCTTTACTTATCAAAGGTTTTATATATATATATATATATATATATATATATATATATATATATATATATATATATATATATATATATAACCTGAGAGTTGATTTATGTTCATGTATATATCTATGAAATCGTGGAACTAGAATGTCATTTGTCAGACAGGGAAAGACAATCTAAAGGGAACGTTAGTGTCTTATATTAAAAGAAGTGAAAAGGAATACTTACAACATAGAAACAGTAGTTTGTAATGACTATGCCCAAAGAATATGGATAGTGGTGTAACGATAAGTAAATTTTGAATTAGTTTAACTGAGAAAGAAACTCAAACAATTTTAAAATTACAGTGAAGTGTTAAATGTTTAAAAGGATCAGAACTGCAGATAAGTTAATTGCTAAATTCTTAATAAAACAATGCATCAGTTTTCTATATTTTATGCAGTTATTTATGAAATGTTCAAACAATGTCTATGAAGTTAAAGTCAATGACAATCTGACTGCTCATCTTTAAACAACGTCAATATAGATATGATAAATTTAAAATCTTATGTTAAAATAACAATGGTGTTAGACATATTAGAGAGAGTAGCCTCTCATACATATATATATATATATATATATATATATATATATATATATATATATATATATTGGTATCATTTTGCCATTTTGTGTCTTGTCTTTTTGTCTTTTTCCAATTAACTAACAACGCACGAGATGACGAGATATCGTGACAGGTATCGATCACCTCAACGATCCAGTTCATGAATGGTCATAACCCATCGTTTGATCGTTGATCTACAACATTCACCCTGCCAAGAGTTGCTTTTTTCATATTTGGTTACGTCAGGATTTCCAGAGATCAGAAGGGATGTTATACAACATCAAGACAAACCTAAATGGTGGATGTTCATTGCCTTATTCTCAGTGTAGTTAGTGTTTGGATATCTGTCTATTCTGATAAACGACTCTCCCTTCACTGGATGGAGGTTAGTGTGAACAAACTTTCCTTTTCAACAGAGTAGTAGGTTTAGTCTAATTGATAGGTCAGACTTAACACACAACCTCATATCAAGTCTCTCGGTAGCAATATTGACTATCAAATACATGTTTGATTAGGACGTTGCTCAAATACCTCCATATACCCTTAATCACGGCAATCAACGTGGATTGAAGATACTTGTCCGGCTGTCTCGAATGACCTCAAACAAGCAAGTTTAGACAGTGCATAGATATCCCTATTTATGTTTCTTGTTGTTAAAAGAACTTGTGCATCGTATAACTGATCGTGATTTAAAGGTAGTGATTCGTTTCAAAATCAAATGAGCAAATGTATTAAAGATGCATTTACAATACAGTTACAGATAGAATACACCATTGATGACAACATAATTATGATCATTTTGTGACATCAAATCGTTGTAGAATATGTTACAAATAAAAAATAGAGCCATGGGCTCTGTAGCTCATCAGGATTTCATGAATGTATTATATAAGGTTAAATATTTAAGTTATCTCCAGTAATACATTGTTTACAAGCAAAAGATAGGTTCTTAGATCATGAGTCCTGTGATTGGGGTCACAGATTCACCAAATCTACAATTGAGAATTCATATTGCTAAAGAACTCTACACACAACATTTCAGCTTTCTTGACAAAAGAATATGAACATAGGTTCTTAAAGTTATGACCCCTGTCACCCCATTTGGGGTCATGGGGTCACACAATCTACAATTTAGAATCCCCATTGGCGAATGAGTCTGCACACAACTTTTTAGCTCTCTAGACCTTTTGGAAATGGAGGAGAAGATGAACACAGGTATTTAAGGTTGTTACCCCTGTGACCCTATTTGGGGTCATGGGGTCACGAAATCTACATTTTAGAATCCCCATTAGCCAAGGAGTAAGCACACAACTTGTCAGCTCTCTAGACCTTTTGGAACTTGAGAAGAAGATGATAATAGGTTTTTAAGGTTGTGACCCCTGTGGCCCCATTTGGGGTCATGGGGTCACGAAATCTACAATTTATAATCCCCATTAGCAAAGGAATCTGCACACAACTTTTCAGCTCTCTAGACCTTTTTGAAGTTGAGAAGAAGATGAAAACAGGTTTTTAAGGTTGTGACCCCTGTGACCCAATTTGGGGTCATGGGGTCACGAAATCTACAACATAAGAATCCCCATTAGCCATTAGCCAATTTCAGCTCTCTAGAGTCATTAGTTCTGAAGAAGAAGTCGAAGAAGCGAAAAGTTTACAGACGGATGCCATGCCATGCCATAAGCCAATCGGGGCATTCAGGCTTAAAATAGATCATATCCCTTTAAAAAAAATGTACATAGCTATATTATTGTACATTCTTGTTAGACATCACCTCTGATGCAACTTAAACTTACTAAAATATTTTCTCTTTGATGATAATTATGTTCTTAAGGTCTTACTGGCATAACTGTGGTAACTTCCCAAGAGTCAAGTGTAAAAGAATCAGATAGGAAAGTTAAAAGTTTCTCAAGAGCCTAGAGGTCGTTCAAATCGGAAAGCTTCACCTGTGTATCATTCAAAACACCTTCTTCTTCCCTAGTGTATTCCATTTATAATTTAATCCTATTCAATACAGTACGTGAACCTTATAAGTGTTAGCTGTAGAACGCCTTCACTGATATGGGTGAGTCTGAAGTTTAAATCTTAGTAACCTTTTTAAAGTTTTAATATGTCTCTAAGCTCTTTGGTAGTTTTCAATGCTACTTTGAATGATTCGAGGAATATGTTGCAGGCCTTGGAAGCTTGAGGAAAAAACTTGACTATTTCTGGGAATAATACTGTCACAAAAAAATGGTTGTTTTTACTCAAGTACATATTTTTACATCCCTTCCAAATCCTACTAAAAAATCCTTTCAGCAATATGTTCTAATTTATTGGAATGGTCAAACTGATAAGTTAAAGAGGATAAATATGAATAACGACTAGAAGGAAGGACGAGGGTGGAATTATAGATATACGATCATTTATTGGTGCTTTGAAATAGCTTCTATAAAACGATATTATAAAACTGTCCCCATCAATAACCTAATAATGTTCCTATCAGATAATTGGCTCGGATGGGATCAAATGTTGACCAATTCAGTTGTGTGGACAGCAAATTTTAGAGAGATGCTTTTATCATTGAAGAGGAAAATGACCTTACCAAACGTCTTATTGAAACACTTTAGTTCAATCATATATTCTCCGTTCGAAAAGTATTCATTAAAAGCTGGTTTGATAGTGGAATTAAACAAATTATACACATTAAACTAGCCCCCTATAAATCTTAGAATATAAGTTTATCCATTGATATGGACTTTCTTAGTTTATAACAGATTATACAAAACATTCCATGAAGAGACACTATTAGTATGTCTACTTATGCGAATCAAAACCTCCAATACTCTTCCTATACTTTCTAACGGATGTATATTGTTCTATGATAAATTAACAAAACCAAGTGTCCTACATGTACCTGAAAAGTGCAGTAAGTGAGAAAACTTGATTGACTTACATTACCTTGGAACGTATTTTCTCAATTTAAAAACAATGTACAAGAGACAATAAGCAATTAGATTTTCAGTACTGATTTGTTCACATGCATAACATTGTATATACTAACAGATAATTGATGAAAATAAAATGATTGATAGAAGCATCTGTATTACCAGAAGACAATGTTCATGTTTTAATTGTCTGTGAATGTGTACAGACTTTTTTAAAAGAACTTGGAGATTTGTTCCGAGATGTTTTAAATGTTGACTTAGTATATTCTCAATTCAGTCTGCAAGGAATCAGTACTGGCTTCGATTTTATTATCAACATCAATCTTGCTTTTAAAAGATTCATATATACCTCCAGTATTAAATAAAGAAATTTCATAGAATTCTTGGAAGGGATAAAAAAGAAACCATGGTTTTTTGTTGAAAAGTGCATAGCCAAAAACTGACAAAACAATACAAATGGCCTAACAAAATAGTTTCAAACTTGGAAAGCCTATAGTTTGTACACTACTGTTAGTCTGAGTTTGTAATTGCCTGTAAACTTTACCACATCATTGTTGTAATTGTTATCCAAAGATCACAACAAAAAAAAACTTTCACGTGAGTTTGGTATTAGCTCCTGTACGTACTTGTAAATACTTCTGTGAATAACAAGAAACTCTTTGTATAAATAAAATAAAGTTAGTATCAACACGATTGATAAGTCCATAATTCAAAAACCAAGACAAGACATTGACAAACAAGATATGTTTATTAAACACGGATGCCCCAGGATATACCAAAGTTATGGCCAAGGTTAAAGATTTCTGAAGATGTCCACTGTGGCAAGGTCACAAGGTCACAAGGTCAAATATGATGACCTCATCTGAAGGTCTCATCACAAGGTATGCACATGCCAAGTATGAAAGCCGTAGCTCTGAGCAATCCAAAGTTATGGCCAAAGTTATGGCCAAGGTTAAAGTTTTCTGAAAATGTCCACTGCGGCAAGGTGAAGGTCACAAGGTCAAATATGATGACCTCATCTGAAAGGTATTATCACAAGGTGTACATATGCCAAGTATGAAACTGTAGCTCTGAGCAATCCAAAATATAGCCAAGGTTAAAGTTTTCTGAAAATGTCCATTGCGGCAAGGTCAAGGTCACAAGGTCAAATATGATGACCTCATCCGAAAGGTCTCATCACAAGGTATGCACATGCCAAGTATGAAAGGCCCAGCTTTGAGCAATCCAAAGATATGGCCAAAGTTAACGTTTTTGTGGACAGACAGACAGACAGACGGACAGGTGAAAAACAATATACCCCCGGAATCTCCGATTCGGGTGCATAAAAACATACCAGTCTTGTAATAAAGCTCCTGGGGTGAACTAACTGGCAACATGAAGTGTTGGTATTTGGTTTTCAGATTAATCTTTGAAGATTGACATGATATGTATTGTTTATATTGAGTTCAAGAGTATACTTCACATTAAACATATGTACATACGCGTATTATATATCATGCTAGATCATTATCTGATATATTTATAGGTTCAGAATTTAAAGATTTCTGTAAATACTCCCTTTAGCTAAGATATTCTCCAAAATACTCAATATAAAGCTTTCAACAATCTATTTCCTAGAAGCAATTGCAGTCAATTAGTCGATTCATTGCACTATAATAATGGTTGTAGCGATGTTTACATGTAGATGTTTAGACAATTGATGATATTGTTATGACCAATTGTTTTTAGAATGTAGTGCAGATATTTCCACCACCTTTCAAAACAAATACAGTGAGTTCATCGTTTTAAGCTGAAGTTACAGTAGTGTTTGTATAAACTGTTATGGCTTGGCTGTGGAAATATTGCCGCAATATGTATTTATTGTCTCCGTTATGTTGTGATAATGTATCAAACATGTGTACAGTGAAATTGCACAGACAAAATGTATCTTCGCTCACACATAAGAGTAGACACACACTTGATCCCGTTATCACCAAGGAAGATGATGTCATAGTTTCGTCACTAGATGTCGTTGATCATGGCCTCTCTGATCACTTGCTTGTGTTTACTTCCTTTAATCTACAGAAGCCAGAAGTGAATTACATGCAGGAAGACAAATGGCATGGACATTGACAATTTCGTAAGGTACATCAACAAATGTCTGTTGAGCAGGCCGTCCTGGATTCGTCATCGATACCCGCATAGATCGTAGATTGAAAGTCAACCACACACAATGATGTAATGGCCGAAATTGTTGATGCTCATGCTCAAGCTCTAAAGAGAACTGCTAATTTTGTAATACGCCCAAAATCAGTTTGGATAACTAATAACATTCTCAAAGCTAAGCATGACCGTCGTCATGCTGGAAAAACTAGGCGCAGAACGAAATTGGCAAAAAAGTCCACAGGCAAATATTCCAGGATGCTCGATATACAGCCAATAAGCTTGTTGATTATTCGAAGCTCACCCATTTCACAAAAGGTATTCGTCATATTTAACACAGTCCCAAACAGCTGGTGCTAGCCTGGTTATTGCGGCCTTGCCTGCCAGTTGTGACATCAGCAGCCTGTTATGTCATCAACAGTCCCCTTGACTCTGGTAAAGTACCCTAATGTTTTCAACAGGCACTTGTGGCTCTAGTACTCAAGAAACCCTCTTTAGATCCTCTGGAGCTTAATACTTATAGACCATCACACTTTACTCTGTCGCCTCAATCACACGATTGACGTGGAAGGCCCAGTTCTTGCTTGGTTAGAATCATACCTTGGAGAGAGATCTATGCGTGTGCAGATTGACGGGATCTGTTCTGATCCGAGGCACCTGAAGCGTGGAGCTCCACATGGATCTGTCCTGGGTCCTGTGTTCTTTTTAATGTACATTCAGCCTCTAGGCAGTATTATTCAACAGCATTCACTTGACTTCCACAGTTATGCGGACGATCATCAGCACATAGAGTCAAAGCAGGTATCAACCAACTACAACTGTATATCAAGTAAATTCATCATTGAGTGTCAGAATTTCCTGAAACAGAGTTCCTCATCATAGAAACACCTCAGAAGTTGAACGAAGTTAAGAGTACCGAAATACTTGTAGGAACATCTTCTGTGATTCCGTCATCCTTGGTTAGGAGTATTGGAGTACAAATGGACAAATGCATGTCAGGCAAGGATCGGGCACTCAAATGTCCCATGATCACCCATTTCAAGCTCCACACCGTCAGTATAATCCGAAAATACTGGGGATTCAGATAGCTGCAAAACATTGGTTCATTATACAAATGTACCTCATACCACAACTTGACTATTGTATCCGTAACTCTCTCTTTTCCAGGTCCGACATCATCTCATCGCTTCAAATAACTTAAAATAAAGCAGCCGGCCTCTTAACCCAAACTCGGCAACGTCATCGCATCACCGCAGTCATCCGAGAACTACATTGGCTACCAATCAAAGAGAGGATATTTTTCAAGATCTTGACCATTACATGTTCTGCCCTTAACTGGCACAAAGCTATCTGAAGGACTTCCTCTCGCGCTCACCTGACCAACTTAATTCGTTTTAAACTTGTAAAGCACCAATGCGCAGCAACCAGCTGGATATTAGGTGTTATAGAAGTACATGATGATTAATTATTAAAATGAATGAAATTTCTAACTGTTCGTGTTTCTCTTTTAAAGGATTTCACACTTTTACTGTAGGTCTATCTTAAACGAAATGTGTTACAGGGAACACCAAGAGAAATCTTCAACTTCGTGTATGTAAAATATTGGTTCCGTTATTGGTTTTAAATTTTAAATTTCATTATCCTACCTCATGTAAGAATGTCGATCCCTGATTGGTCCACGTGACCATTAACAAATATCAATCTATATATCTACATGGACATGAGAAGCAAAGAGGGAGAGATGTACAAAACATCTACCCTTGAATGTGTTCGTTAGGGTTTAAACCGTTTCCTTAAAAAAACATTCAAAATAAAAACTTTGACACTTTTGAAGATCCTGAATTCAATATGGCAAACGAATTTTTCAAAACCATGAAATTAGCAACTAAGTCGGCTGACAAAGGGGAAACAGAGCATGAGAAAATCAATTTAAAAAGTGGTCGAGTTAAGCTGTATAAGTCCCTCCACATGGATATTAGACTATATTTTTTCGCCGAGGGTCGGAAAACGCGGCTGCCATGACAACATTTACTTTCCTTGTTAGCTGTGATGCGGACACGGGATTGCGATATGTTAAAAGAAATGAGGGTGATCTGACTAAAAACCATAGAAACGACGCAGAATATTATTGTGCTATGATATTTGAACATTGCGTGCCCTGGCGAATCCCTGGAATGAGAGATTGTGGCAATATCCAAAGGATAGCTTCACTTTGGATGTGAAAATATGGTATACTAATAAACCTATACTTTAGCGAGGCTTATGATTGTGTTGAGCGGCAATTCTGAGCTGTATACACAAACCACTGTTTCCGTACAACAGGTTTAACGATTCTTACAACGAACAATTTTGCGAGTCCTCAAATGATGAGTGTTACATGTCCCAAAAGCGTTAATTCGCTTACCATCTACCAGAGTCTATCCAACCAGGAGAAAATATCCATGAGCGCAGCTATATCCAAAGGTTTTGTGTCAAACGAGTCCATTTCACAGCCGCCTGTCGTGCCTGCACGCGCGAACTCGGTCCATGTCAATAACACGTGCAATGGAGGTTTCCGTGACGGGCATGAGTGCGGTTGGTAATGATGTTGTTCCATCTGAGTTAGAGGAAATAAATCTGGATGTGCTTTTCGATGATTTCCCCCTGACTGACACCAATAATTCTCCATCATTGTATCGATCAGTTCTTCAAAACTGCAATATTCAGAACATGAACATTGTTTTGAAAGAAAGACTTCCCATGACCCATGACCTGCGACCTGGCCCGTGACCTATGGATTGACACATGAACTCTAACCCCTGAATATGCTTGATTCGATTCTGACCCAGATTTGTTTACTTTTTTTATTAAAATATATTGGTGCCTATTTCTTTGGGTTTTTTTAATGATATTTTGGGACACGCGGTAAGATGAATAGGTTCTAACATTCAGTTTGTTCGGGTGACATCGTAATTAACCAGACTCTCGTTAGTGTTTATCCAACTCGCCTACGGCAATATAGTCCACTAATATGCAGAAGTATGTCACAGGAACCTGAAATTCAAGAACCCATTATTTAAATATTCTGAACGTGACACTTAGCAATGAAAAAGCATTACCATCTCTTATGCTCCCTTCATCTGTGTCAGGTTGGTTTCATGACTGGCACGATCTAATTTCCACAAGTCAGACAGGTCATACTCTCTTGTGGCATCTGTTAACACTTGTCTGTGATAATATACAATGTATATTTCCTTATAGTATTATTTTTTATCTTCTTTACTGAACTTGTTTATAACCTATAGTGTATATATGAAATGCGTAATTGGTAGATATCTCTCGGGACGAAGGAAATAATAGTATAGTCTGCATTGATGATAAGGTTGTCTGTATACTCGAAGTCAAAATTAACAATGGCAATTTACACATTCCTCTCTCTTCATTAGAAGTTTTTGATTAAGGAGATAAACCTACTGTGTTTTTAACGTTTAATGAGTCTGACGTAGATTCGATACCAATTTTTATCATTCCGAACCGAACGCGTCAGAGTGAGTCTTCGAATGCTTCAAAGAATTGTATGGAGTCATTGTTACTGTTTTAATGGACTTCGGAACAACACACAGTCTCGGAGATCACGTTGCCACATAGTTTCACTGTTTACAACATCGCCGTTTCCAAATAAGAAGTGTTTCCCAAACCAATCGCGATATACATAAATAGCGTAATGTATTGATAAAATATACACATAAATGACGCAATTATTACAACTTTTAACTAAATACAATATGTAAAACCTGCTTTTACAGAAGATTGGAATAAACATATGATAGCATAATGGGCATTTGAGAAATGCTTCATCAAATGTCGCATTAGATAATCTGTAGAAATGCAGTAAATTAATATCAGTCATCATAGAATTGATGATACAAGTCAATGTTTATGGTAGGAAGATGAATGGTCTAAAATGTGTACATTTAAAGGGGCAGAAGCACGTTTTTTGCCAATTTAATTTTTTCAAATTTCCCGTTTATAAGGATAGTTTGTCAATTATATTCACTTTAGATGGTAAAACATATTATTACACAAACCAATTTTAACTTGATTTTCTGAAGAGGGAAGGGTGTTTTACTATTGGTGACATTATTTTTCAAATAAACTTCATCAACCTATTTCACCGAAAAAACGTGCTACTGCCCCTTAAAAACATATATTTCAAACTTAATAAACATGTGCTATCTGTGCACTTCAAATGTAAAATTGGTAGTTAGTCGCTTCAAGCCAGTATCGATAAAAAAAATAAACGTTATGCTCTTTACAACTGTCTTATTTCTGAATTGTCTTTGCAATACTTTCCTTAATAGGTAGGATAGAACACTGGTTCTCACTTACAGAACAGTGTACACATAGTTAGATACTCAGCATATCAGTTCCACAACTCAATCCAGCTGCGGGCAACGTCTACTAAAATGTCACTGACAATGTGAATGAAATGTACATTGTCAAATTCCAACCTGCTTTAAGCAATGGTTCCGTCAAATCTCTCAATTAGTAATCATTACAGCAGGAGATAAATACCTTGAGACTTGTGGTAAACAAAAGTTGGAAAGCTATCATTTACATTTTGTCTTTTTAAAAATAATATACAATTTTCAAAAGGAACAACTGTCTGTGAACTTACCAAGTATTTTCAGTTATAAACATCACATTTGACATTTACTGTGCTGCTAACCGTGATTCAGTAAATAAACATGTTTCCGTTTAGATGAATACAATCATTGTTGAAAACACCTTTGTCCTCTTCCAGATTATTTCTCGCCATACTTTCCTTAATAGGTAGGACACATGTTTCACTTAAAGGATTGTTTCGCACTTACGGAACAGTGTTACATTAATTAAAGATCCTGCATATCCAAAATTCAAATGTCACTCAGTCTGTATTTGTATATGAATTGTAAACAGTCAGATTTGAGCCTGTTATCACTGTGACCGTGAGACTCTGGTACAGAAAAGTTGCACACGTCTGTTTTACGTCCCAGCATGTGATTGTATAGTAAGTCTTCTATTTAGTTTAACTTTTGTTTTTGTTAGGGATACTGTTCTCCTATTTTGTTTCATAAAATATCTGAAATTTACTCATTGCCCTTCACTACATTAGTGAAAACCTATTCACGATTATTGATGATATTATGACATGAGATCCAATGTAATTACGAGTTAAGTGTATAATGCTGCTGCAATGTCGAACGAATATATATTGATGCTTCAAGTATCAGAGGGCGTTCATAGAGTAAAACCTTCTAACGTGAGTTTCTAACATGATTTGAACAACTGAATCTTATCTAACGTTTACCCATTATTAATCATCTCGACATGAGCCATACTTTAAAATAGTTAACAGTTCCCACATTTTATCCAGTTATTTATTATCTTTACTAAAGTGTTAGATGAATCATTATACACATTAAGAACTAATGAGAAAATCTCGACTCAGTACGGCTATCGTTCATTGTTAAATAAGAGGATGATTTAAGACGAAATAGCTTGACTAAAAGTATCTTTCAAAAGGAGAGATTCCTAATGGCTCTGTTCTTTCTCGTAAGTTTCACAGAAGCAAATCAAACTTAACGTGTTTTCCTTCATTATCAGTTTGGGTCATATGTCATTGGTTTGCGATTGGAGAAGTAAACTGCATTAAATATATTTCATTTCTGTTTATTGTTTAAAACGTAAATGGCCAATATGCTTTTAAATAAAGTGTTTCAGCATTTTCGATTTCGAACTTATTGATCTTATTATCTTTGATGTGAAAGAGGTTGGACGTAAGTTACTGTATATGGTATGGTATATGGTATGCACTTCTCATAACAGTGCGTTTGATGTCCATTTTTGAGAGCATGACATCGTCAATGTGAACTATTTAGACCATCTTAACCATTTGCATATAACATGTAAAATTAACGTTTAAGATGATTTTCCATTCAAAGCTATTAAAACTATCGATGTATGTTTTTTTTTAAATACATATACATTTATATACCAATAATAAATATAGTCGCAAAGGTCCAAACGAGGTCGTGTATGAAACATGTCAGGAAGCTATGGCAACGTTTTTATGTTAAAGATCGATGGCTTCAAATTATTATTGACGATATGTACTTCCTATACTGTGTACGCCATGATCTGAAGAGCAATTAAGTCACAACATTGCATAACGAGTAGCAGTTTCCTTGTCTGATGTGTCCACTGTTGGAATCAAACAACACAATCATGATTTAATAGGTATGTATCTACACTGTCGGCCAAAATAAACGCCTACTTGATTTTTCGTAAATGAAAGATGCAATCATTTCTGAAATATAATTAATGGCGGTCTCCACGTTATGCTGAAGCAATAACTAATATGAAAGTCCATTGAAATCGTAGAAAACTGTGATTCGAGTCAATAACATTCATGAAAACCACGCCCAATGAAGACGGCTATTTTCGGTTGATTCACTTGCGCACCGTAACCAAGTACATTTGTAGCATCATCACCACTTTAATGCGAATGCGTGTCTGTATTGTTGCTCGTGGTTGTTTGAAACTCGTTTTGAAATGTTTTTTTCTGACCAAGCACTGATCGAAAACTGAACAATTATTATTTTCTCATTTCAACAATCGCCATTCTTTCGTGATATGAATTTATGAAATTAAAATATATTATGCAGAAATGGTGCAACTTTATTATGCTATAATATTGCTAGTCTGTTCATTATGGTATTTTTTACGATATCTGATAAGATATCTAGTAGGCGTTTCTTTTGGCCGACAGTGTATATCATTTACTTATTGACAATTATAATTGGGAACCTAAGTGAGGAACAAGTCGACAAACTGATCGTTCAAACCTAACACATCATCATGATCACAGGACAAATATTCAAATCTAGAGTGAGTACCTTAAAACATTTTTTGGATTTATAATTGATCACTTCTTTTTGACGGAAAATCAATTCAAGACATGTATTTGAGTAAAAAAGATACATGATGAAACATAAATGTGTGGGAATTATCAAATGAGATTACTCACTTGAAAGTACTTAAAGAGCATTGTGATCTGATAGAAATAATATGAATGTAATTTCCCCTGCATATACATGTAAATACAATTCCGTCTTTCACTTCACCTTTTATATTGCATATAGATAATTTTACTGCACTAATCAGCACTCGTGACTCGAGATTTATTTGAACTGTTATAGAAACCATTATCAAAGGTAAACTATTACTTACCCGTTGAAGATAAATCATTTTAATAAATCTACTGTGTTAACGTTATTTTAGTGTAATAACATCGCATACTGCCGATTGACGTGACGCCATAATGGCAAAAATATAACGTCACAATGTCAGCGCCGGGGTCGCAATGGAGTGTGTCCCATTTGTCGACGAGTTTGTGGATTTAAGTGGCATTTAAATCAGTGAGTAAAAATAAAATACTAAACTCGTTTCCGTTTAATAACATATTTATGAAACTCGTGAGATGGTATTTGTATTTAACTTGCTTTCGCTCGTTTCATAGATATGTTATTAAACGGAACGTTGTTAAGTATTCTCTATGTATTACGGATCAGCAGATCTAATGAATTACAGAAGAACTGTATACAGCTAAGTGCAGTTAGTGCATGGATATCTATCTATTCAGATAGTCAAACTCTCCCTTCACTTCAGATGTGTGTGAACAAACTTTTCTTTTCAACCGAGTAGCGGATATAGTCTAATTAATAGGTCAGACTTAACACACACAACGATCAAATCAAGTCTCTCGATGTTAATATTGACTATTCAGCACATGTTTGGCCAGGACGCTGCTCAAATAGCTTCATATATCCTTAATAACGAAGATTGAAGTTACTTGTCCGGTTGTCCTGAATGATTCCAAACTGACTTCATATAAGGAAATAGGGAATAGCTAACCGAAATTATATTTGTTGATGTTAAAATACAGTAAGATGAGTAATAAAGCTATGTATTACCCATAGGGTTGAAAATAACCAAGTTAATATTATTGATATGAGCACATGTGTACATACCACGTTTGCCTAGCAACCATTGTTCCACCGCGACTTCCCATCGGTGACGTCATAAAACTAGTGTGCGTGACGTCACATAGCTTTTCCTCGCCAGAGAAGTTGGCCGTTTCCTGGCTAATTTTACGTGAATCAAATGAGTAGAATGGGTAATAAAGAAAGTATTACACTCGAAAGTGTGGCATATGACTTTTACGAAACTCGTAACCCTTGCTCTCGCTCGGGCAATACAAAAATTCACACTCGTTTCGTAAGTCATATGACACACTTCCTCGGGTAATAATCTCTATATATTACAGCTTGACATTTTAAAGTTAGATTAATATATTCAATAAAAACACGCTATATGTGCACTTTCAAAGTATCATTTAGTAATAATGTAAACGTTATATTGCTATTTTGCTAAGCATAATATCGTATAGTACATGAATATGTGTCCCTGTCCATGTTTCCAAATCATTAATGTATACATCTCTCTCCTATTTCAGGCTTTTTCTTGTAATATTTTCCTAACTAGGTATCACAAAATATTCACTTAAATATGTGTTCTCACTTCCAGATCAACGCAGTGGTGAAACGTTAATTAAAGCCTCATTAAAGCATTTCCAACTTCCCTTTATCCATAGGCTATGTCTTCCAAAATGTCACCCATCATTTTGTATGAAGTGAACGCTGTCAGATTCCAGCCTTCTTTAACAATCGTTTCCGTCCAGTCTCTTAATTACTGCTTGTTGCAGCAGGGGTACACAGCCGTGAGACTCTGGTGTAGAAAATAGGAAACGACTACCTATTACAATCCGCACATTGTGATTTATAATGTTCTATCATTTCATATGTGAATGTGTGCTTGTGGCTTTACACATTTGTTTGATTTTAGTTTCCTTGTAGTGTTGTGTGATATTTTGTTGCATGAAATATTAGTGTAATTAGGAAGTCAAACTTGTTTTAATTTAGAAATTATTGACTATTCACAAATTGCAGTTATATATCATCTTTTCTCAAGTCTTCGCTGAATCATTATACATTTTAGAACAAAGTAGAATATATGGCCTCTGAACGACCACCATTCATTGTTGAGGAAGTGGATGAGCAATGGTTTGACTAAATGTAGCTCATCGTTGAAAATATAATCCCCATTGTTCTGATTCAGCAAAGAAGCAAATCAATCTTCATTATTGATATCTAGTTATATTATTTGAAATATTTTAATGCCAGTCTATTATTCTTAGTGTATAATATATATATAACCAATGCACAATTAAATAGATTGACTTAGCATTTCGATTATATTTGGTTGATCAAAAACGTTTCTGTAAATGGTATGTCCCATTTTATTGATGTAGTGTCCATAACGTTTCTTATATTAATGACATTTATTACGTTATTACGATGTCAGTGTGACTTTTCTTCCACCAATTTAACCACTTAACATTTAATTTTCTTTTAAAATGCCTTCTTATTCACAAGATATGATATTTACTTTGTGAATTTTTCGGATTTATAATCGTAATAATCAAATAATGTACATATCCCTAGCCTCTAAACGTTGTCTCGACATGAGGTCGTGTCTAGTTCATTTCTGGAAGTCATTGAAAGCTTTCATTTTACAGCAATTCTCGTTTGTTTATATCTCATGGCCATGGGATTTCTCTCAGCTATTCAAGTGGAATTACTTCAATTCCTTGTGATGAAATCACATCCTCTTAGGTTTCTCCTATTTCATTTCAAAGTTCAGCACCGGAAATGTCCTGCCGAGGAGCGGTTTGATCAGCCATCACTTCGCTTGACATGTGACATCTACATTATGCAATTCACTGATTGGATAGTGGATTGGCAATCAGTTCTGTTAAATTCGTGTTCCGTTCAACAGACTGTTGATATCAGTGCATCGTATAAAAAGAAACAGTGGATACCAATGGAAGCAACCTTTCAACAAATTCCTGGTCATTTATAAAACTGACGTTATTTTATTTTATGGTTGCCTTTAAATATTCGAGCTTATACAAATATTTCTTTTTAAAACATATTAATTTCAGATGGATGGGACTGGATTCTATTTTACTGGTCTCGAGAGTAGAAAATGGTCATGGACTCAAATTGAAAACCATGTTAAATACTAATCCATAATTGTAAGGTTCACGCGAAAGGTTTTTCTCCCAATTTTTCCAAGTGGTGAAATCACATCCTCATGGTCGCTCCTATTTGATTTCAAAATTCAACACCGGAAATGTTCTGCTGACAGGTGATTGCCTTGACTGCATTTCACTTGACACGAGTTCCCTGGTTGGATAATGGATTGTATTCTTTTATGTTAACCTCTTGAGATGTTCAGCAAACTCCTGACATCAGAACATTGTACACAAAGAACCAGATGCTGATAGTGATGAGAGCAACCCTTCAACAAATCCCTTTTAGGTCATCCACAATTGATTGTACATGTACAGCTGGCTTTGGAAGTTCAAGTGAATTGTACATTAATCAATAATAAATCAAAAAGTTTTGTATTTAGATGGATTGGAATGAAATTGTTTTAGCTGTTCGTCAGATGAGAAAATAAGGTACAAATATGGATTACTCAATCAAAACGCATGTAAAAAAATCAGATCATTACTTTCTTTGTTATTATTGAAGATACACATAGCTCCTGGACTATTCATAGAAAAGATTTGTACATATACAGTCACAAACTGATTTAAACAGTCCTACTTTCCTTGTCTAGTTCAGAAACTATGAGAATATAACAAGGCACGAGCACGAGCACTGCTCCCTGAAACGTATTATATAATTCACGATTATTGTGATCTTGTACTGAGAACCAATTCAATATGATTGATTTAAAATAACATAAAACTGCATTAGGAAGAAAAGCTCTTCCTCATTAAATGACTCTGTGTGTTCTCATCGAGGTATTGGATCTACTTTCATCTTCAAGAAGCTGGCCATTCAAACCTAACATCTGCATGATCAAAGGAAAGATATTCAAATCTACGTTCAATGCCTTGAAAGAACTTTTTGATATAAAATTGATCATTTATTCCACTTTAGAATCAATTTAAAACATGTAGTTGGGGAATAAAGATACATGTTGGAACAAAACTTTTCCGCATTTATCGAATAAAGTGACTCACTTGAAACGACATAAAGACTATTTTGATCTTTAAGGAATAATGTCAATACATCTTCCCTGCAGATATGTGCAATAAACTACACATTCCAGCGTTTGCTTCTCCTATTATATCCACTGGCTTTGTATCATGTTGCTGCAATGTCTCACGAGAGATTGACACATGACTGGAGATTTATAGATTTATATAAAGCTATTACAGAAACAATTCAACTAATCCAGAGAGTAATGTCTTTCTGTCTCAATTGGAAGTACAATATATAAAGAAGTCAGACACACGATCCTGTATGTTTATGGTCAAGCATGGTTAAGATCATATATAAGTGAACAGCAGACACTTGATTAGTCTCGATATACATATATCAACTCTATTATTACACAACGTTATATATCATAGATCAGCAGATATTTCATTAGAATCAATGAACATATATATCTCAGATTCTTTAGAACAGAAATGTCCTTGTCAGACACGGTGAGACAATATGAAGTGAATTTTGTTTATATTAAAAGTCATACTAGACGAATTCGTGGTTTGACACTGATTATTATTGTACAAGGGAGTAAATGTGGTGAGAGTCAGTTATTCTTATTGGAATTGTGTCATAGAGACCAATAATTATGCCGATGTATACAGGAAGTCATGATATAAGCAACAAATCTAGTCTATGATTTGTTTTACACTGATTCACAATGCCAGAAATTTAATTGTGTTTATTACTTCTTATCAAGTATATACTAATGGTAATAATGGTCGCCATCCTCTTATGGTTACAGAATGAAATGTTAATTAAACAAAGTAACGTGTCAGTTTCGATTATGTTTTTGGTAAAACATGTTACTACTGGATGTCTTTTTGTGAATAGTGCATTTGCAATGTCTCCACTTGTACTTTAAAATACCAAAGAAAGAGGAATATAAGAAAAATGCAATTTATTCAAAAGAGTTTATTCTTAGTGTCTTAAGATCTTGGCTTTGGCATATTGTTACAGTATTTGAGTGTTCTCATTTTGGTTCTAATAAATAATGAAAAGTTGCATCCTCAATTGAAGCAAAATATATACAAACTCGTTCATGGAGTCTCATTCGCACACAATACATACACGGCAAGTATCATATGATTTACATCATGTGTTTTTGCCATTTTATTCCGAAAATACCATAATATTTAACAATATTAATTGTCCATGCATTTAATTTGCTAAAATCAATTTTCTGTTTAGAGGTGTCAACGATTTTTACCATGAGTATATATAGTGTTATCTATCTAAAAAAGTAGACTAAAATGAGTGTATGACATTGAAATGTGGTGCAATAAGCACAGCAGGTCACATGTATCGGAAGCAGGTATGAATCCTCTAGCGGCAGGATTCTTAAATAGTTTGCAACGATTTCATTATTGGTCCGAGATCATCATCATCATCATCATTCAAGATCATTTAAAACATGTTTTTGAAAAAAACCTGTAAATGGATATCTATCTCATTTATCAAACTCCACGTCAACATACGAATTGAATTGACTATGTTAATTGTCAATCAGCTTTTTAAATCAAAATGCTAATTCAATGATTGTTAAATGACATTTGCGATGTTCATTTGTACCCTGTATAACAAAGTTTATGAAATAAAGTATATAGGAAACAGAGAAACACATTTCGACAACGAGAAACAAGCGAATGGCGGCCGCCATGACATTACATTACTCAAAGGACGGATAACTCTCATCTGTCCTCGAGCAGGGAGATTTTATATATCGTACAATTCCTTCCAAATGACTAGTGCAACACATTTCACCGTACCGAACATCATGAATTATATAATGGTTTGATTTTGAAAGTGGGAATTTTTAACGTTGCAACAAAATTGACTTATAAATTCTGTGACAGGGGTTATTTTACTCCGCTGTTCCATTCATTTATAGGGACAACACTAATATATTTTAAAACACAATAAATCGTATGTAATACAAGATGGTAATAAACTGGATACATACATAACTCGTTCCCCTTTCATATCAAGTTTATATCCCTCTTGAAATATTTTTGGTTTGTCTCTCCCCAAGGCTCGAGACAAAGCAGAATCATTTCACTCAGGACATAAACTTGATATGAAAGGAGAAGCTCGTTAGATATCCTATAATTATTTTTTTGTCAAAGGTTGGTTCTTCACAAATTGCATTACTGGTAAAAGTGTCGTAATGATCACAACATTTGAAGATAATGGGTGCTATGGTTTATGATATATAGCATTAACTGTGTTGGAAAAGTGGTAAAAGTGTTTACTAGGTTCCAGTTGTATATGTTTGATTCTATTATTAAGATTATGTAAGGTGTCTCTATAAAGAAAGTTGAAGGCCTCTCGGTGCACACTCTTTGGGTTTTTAGGTTGTTTCAAAACGATCAAATTAGCCTTGTGGCTTTTCTCATCTCGCATTGCTCAAATATGATATTGAAGTATCTCATAGGACATGTTGTGCCGACAAAGTGTCTCGTCAGAAACAAGTTGATCAAAATGCTATCTGTTTTCATAGGGGTTAATTAAGGGCCTTGAAACATTTCCGAGTACTTTAAAACTTTAATGGATTTCAAGAAGTTCATCTAAGTAGAATAAATGTTTACAACATATTTTAGTGCTAATCCAGTGTGGTTAAGTTAAAATGTCAATGCTGATCAGTGAACGCTAAATGCAATTCAAAGGTAAATATGTAGAAAATGTAACTACCTTGACCTTTTTATAAAACATAACTAAGAGAAAAAAGATCTACAGTGTTTTTTATCCCCAAAATATGTTTAACAGCTTAAAATGGAGTATAGAAAATGAGATATTCCGGTGCCGAAAATGATATATTCCGGTTCCGAAGTATAGAAAATGAAAAATTTCGGTCCCCTCCCCCCCCCCCCCCCCCCCCCCCCCCATAAAAAAAAACAAACATAGAAACAAAACAAAACAAGAAATAAGTATTAAGTATTCGTTCTGTGAAGATCTGGGAAGATATTGAACATTGGATAACCCAAAACATACAGACATTAAAGATAACAAATATATTGATCTGGTTTGGGACATTAGATAATCTTAATTCATATTTTGCTTTCTGCATTAAGATATTTGAATACATGTACATGCAAAATTATCCCTAAAATGTATAATTTTCTAAAAGTTTTGATCTTATAAATGGATACGACTGTTCCCAGAATTTAATATTTAAACTTTGACTTCCTTTTGAGGACTTTGTTGTAACTGATTTTTTATGTCTATCAACTGATTGTTGTACAATATATTATCATTTTGACTGTGAAATTCTACATTCAATGTTGCCTTAAATATAACTGTAAACAAATATGGGTATTACCTTATGTGAACACAGTTTGACGTCTCATTACTGTCAATTCCTAGGGGGAAGTTTCTTGAAAGGAAAATTTACTAAAAACACTTGTGGAGAAAGAAAGGAAAAAATGCTTATCAATTCTTATGCACGATGATAGATGGTCATTGGCATATAAATTGCCGTCTTATCATTTCCTAGCCTCGGGGGACTTCCTTCAAACTAGAAAAACCTTTAAAAAGGCATGGTTGGATACATTTTGTCAAGGCTAGAAAATAGGATATAAAAATATATGTATGTTATATGTACATATAGCAAAATGGAGACTGCATTGTGGCCATATTTGGGATACAAGCAATTAGTTGTTCAATTTAAATGTCTCAAATAAAAGAATTGTACCTCGATCGTTCAAGTTGTGTGACATAAACTGAATTTTCAATTTACATACATTATTTATTCATAAATAACATAACATTCTATTATATATTATCTATCATTTAAAATTAAAAGTGCATATTCAACTTCCCCGATTTATTTTAACATATTTTGAAGAAGGCCTTTATGAACTTAATAAAAACGTTGTTGAGGGGTTTCTCATTGCTAGAAAAGGATACTGAAATAGGTGATTGCAGCAGTGACGTAAATATTCAAATATTAAAAAAACTGAATTGCCAAAATAATAACATGTGACAAAACAGACTGCGTAAGGATTGTCAAGAAAACTGTTCTACATGCAGTAAGGTTTGGATACAATGCTTCACTGTATTTCAGCACAGTTCGCAGGTTTCAACACAATACATAGATACAATGGTGTTGCGTTTTAAGTTAAATTGCTAACAGAGAATACACCATAGATGACAACATAATTATGATCAATAGAATATGATTTATTCAACTAATAGTAATTATATTTGTTTGACATTTTGTCACATCAAATTGTTGTAGAATATGTTACAAAAAATAGATCTGAGTGTAGGATAAAACACGATACAGAGGTTATGCTTTGGATTGTAAAACCCGAGGTAAGAATGTAAGCAGGAATTAAGGCCGAAAGCGAAGCTTGAGGTGTTACTTCCCCGAAGCTGTCTTAACGAGGGTTTTCAATCCCAAGCATAACCGAGGTAAAGTGTTCTATCTAACTTAGATACCGTAAAACATAAACATAAATGCCATCTACACTCTGAAAAAGTTATCTTTGTTTACTTTTCGATAATAATTGTTATGAATTGAGTTGTGAAAAAAATCTTAGTCTCATTTACTTTCACAATAAAAACCTCATACGGGTTATTATCAGAAGAAATACCGACTGAAATAATAATGAGGGGTTATTACGAGAAAACAAGGTACCTACGAAACAATAGACAAAATCCCATTTCCAATGAGTCAAGTGTAAAAGAATCGGAAAGGAAAGTTAAAAGATTCTCAAGAGCCTGGATGTCGTTCAAATCAGAAAGCTTCACCTGTGTATCATGCAATACACCAGAGTCCTTCTCCTTCCCTAGTGTATTCCATTTATAATTCAATTTTATTCAAAAAAGTATGTGAAACACTTATTGTTAGCTCTAGAACGCCTTCACTGATATTGGCGAGTCTGAAGTTTAAATCTTAGAAACCTTTTTAAAGTTTTAATATGTCTCTAAACTCTTTGGTAGTTTTCAATGCTTCTTTGAATGATTCGAGGAATATGTTTCAGGCTGTCATCCTTGGAAGCTAGAGGAAAAAACTTTACTATTTTGGGGAAAACTACTGTCACAAAAAAAATTGTTGTTTTTACTCAAGTACATTCTAATTTATTGGAATGGTCAACCTGATAAGTTAAAGAGGCTAAATATGAAGAAGGATTAAAAGGAAGGGGAGGGTAGAATTATAGATATACGATCATTAATGGTGCTTTGAAATAGCTTCTATATATAGAAGCTGTCACCATCAATAACATATGTAATGTTCCTATCAGATAAGTGACTCGGATGGGATCAAATGGTGACCAATTCAGTTGTGTTGACAGCTTCTCCCACGCCCGTTGCCTACGCTCACCTGACAAACTTTATGCCTTTAAACTTGTAAAGCACCAATGAGCAGCAACCGGCTGGATATTAGGTGATATAGAAGTACATGATGATTAATTATTGAAATGAATGAAAAGTCTAAATGTTCATGTTTCTCTTTTAGAGGATTTCACACATTTATTGTAGGTCTATCTTCACAGAAAAGTGTTACAAGGAACACCAAGAGAAATCTTCAACTTCGTGTATCTTGTGATAATTGTATTAATGGCGACGCCTTCATAACTTTTTATGAGAAAATATTGGTTAAGTTTTTTTTTAAGAAATTTAATATTTCATTATCCTACCTCATGTAAGAATGTCGATCCCTGATTGGTCCACGTGGCCATTAACAAATATCAATCTATATATCTACATGGACATGAGAAGCAAAGAGGGAGAGATGTGCAAAACATCTACCCTTGAAAGTGTTCGTTAAGGTTTAAACCGTTTCCTAAAAAGCCCTCCTCAAAATAAAAACTTTGACACTATTGAAGATCCTGAATTTAATAGGGCAAACGAATTTTTCCAAACCATGAAATTAGCAACTAAGTCGGCTGACAAAATTAAATTTAATGTATCAGGCTTGACCACCTCACTGTAAGCGCAGTAATTGCTCCAGCAGATCATCTCTGGTATATGTAATCCAATCAGTCTTGGGCATGGCTTGACTTGGGGAGTCAAGCAGAACATAAAGAAAATGTTCACCTGTGGTGTAATGAAGTGATAAATCACACTTTGAAATGGTCCAAATGTGCACAAATACACTCAATAAAGTCAATGTTTCCTAAATAATTCACAAATTCATAATTTATCCATTATTTATGATTGTAGATAAGACAGGAATTGCCAATGCAACTTGTGAAAGGCTCCGAGTAGAATAATCCACTTAAAACAAGGAAAAAGTCAGGAGCAAGAAATGTGTGTCTGCCTGCTAGGCGCACCACCTATTTACTCATGTTTATTTCAATGACATTGTTTGACCTAGAAAGTTACTCATGTACTCAAACGCGGCACATCGCCTTTCAGAAAAAAACAATAAAATGAACCAATCAAAAACAAGGATTTTTAAATGTCATGGTAGAATTATTCATTCATCCAATTTCTAACATATTTCTTAGACATATACACACGTATTTACTAACTGATAATTATAAGAATACTGTAAATATTTTACCAAGGGGTGATTGACATAAACTATTTATAGATAGTACATTACTTAGTGAGTGACTACAATTAACAATTAACACAAATATGGTCAACATCTTTATTGCAGGACAAACAACACTTTACAAAACTCTTCTCTTTATATTTTACCATTGCCAAATATTTTGCGAGGATGTGATCATTAAACATAGCAACATAAACACTGTTAAACAGTAAGATTTAGATTCAAATCTCCATAACAGCATCAGTATCTGTATCCAATAATGTCATTAAGGTCAAATGACCAAACGTCCGCCTTGGTGCTTCTTGAACTCTTTATTCCATGATTTTAGTAAACTGATGTTTACTTATGACCGCGATTGTAAAATCTCATTCGTCTAATTGATAATGTGGCGCTTAATAACGTCCTGTGAATTGAACAAAAACTCAGAAACACTATCTAAAAAGGTGAATATATTGTGAAATGAAAACAATAAGTAATCATTGGTTTATGAAAAGAATATAAATTGAGCTGCTTCATTTCGATTACCTATTTAACAGTAAATATAATTGACGGGGTGCATTCAAGAAGCGCACATGTGCCCTTCTTGAATGCACCCCTTCAATTTTAACGTTTCAAATCCATTTACTATTTGTGGCTTATAGACAATAAAATGCAGATGTTCTGAAGCCTTGAATATTTTAAAAAATATGAAACCAACTCTTCCTGAAAATTGCGATATGGCACTGATATTAAACTCAGGATAATGACTAAGATACACATATAACTTGAATTCAAACATCCTATAATCTATCAACACTTACTCATATCCATATTAATATTATTATTGATAAAAGAGATACACATAAATGACGCAATTATTACAACTTTTAAGTAAATACGATATGTAAAACATGTTTTTACAGAAGATTAGAATAAACATATGATAGCATAATGGGCATTTGAGAAATGCTTCATCAAATGTCGCATTAGATAATCAGTAGAAATGCAGTAAAAATAATATCAGTCATAATAGAATTGATGATACGAGTCAATGTTTATGGTAGGAAGATGAGTGGTCTAAAATATGTACATTTAAAACAGATATTTCAAACTTAATAAACATGTGTGCACTTCAAATGTATAATTGGTAGTTTTTTGTTCAAGCCAGTATCGATAAAAAAAATAAACGTATTGCTCTTCACAACTATGTTATTTCTGAATTGTCTTTGTAATACTTTCCTTACTAGGTAGGATAGAAGACTGGTTCTCACTTACAGAACAGTGTACAAATAATAAGTTACTCATCATATCAGTTCCACAACTCAATCCAGCTGCGGGCAACGTCTACTAAAATGTCAATGACAATGTGTATGAAATGTACATTGTCAAATTCCAACTTGCTTTAAGCAATGGTTCCGTCCAATCTCTTAATTAGTAATCATTACAGCAGGAGATAAATACCTTGAGACTGTGGTAAACAAAAGTTGGAGAGCTATCATTTACATTTTGTCTTTTTAAAAATAGTATACAGTTTTCAAAAGGAACAACTGTCTGTGAACTTACCAAGTATTTTCAGTTATAAACATCACATTTGATATTTTCTGTGCTGCTAACCATGATTCAGTAAATAAACATGAACATGTTTCCGTTTGCATGAATACAATCATTGTTGGAAACACCTTTGTCCTCTTCCAGATTATTTCTCGCAATACTTTCCTTACTAGGTAGGACACATGTTTCACTTAAAGGATTGTTTCGCACCTACGGAACAGTGTTACATTAATTAAAGATCCTGCATATCCAAAATTCAAATGTCACTGTATTTGTATATGAATTGTAAACAGTCAGATTTGAGCCTGTTATCATTGTGACCGTGAGACTCTGGTACAGAAAAGTTGCACACGTCTGTTTTACGTCCCGGCATGTGATTGTATAGTAAGTCTTCTATTTAGTTTAACTTTTGTTTTTGTTAGGGATACTGTTCCCCTATTTTGTTTCATAAAATATCTGAAATTTACTCATTGCCCTTCACTACATTAGTGAAAACCTATTCACGATTTATGATGATATTATGACGTGAGATCCAATGTTATTACGAGTTCAGTGTATAATTCTGCTGCAATGTCGAAAGAATATATATTGATGCTTCAAGTATCAGAGGGCGTTCATAGAGTAAAACCTTCTAACGTGAGTTTCTAACATGATTTGAACAACTGATTTTTATCTAACGTTTACCCATTATTAATCATCTCGACATGAGCCATACTTTAAAATAGTTAACAATTCCCACATTTCATCCAGTTATTTATTATCTTTACTAAAGTGTTAGATGAATCATTATCCACATTAAGGACTAATGAGAAAATCTCGACTCAGTACGACTATCGTTCATTGTTAAATAAGAGGATGATTTAAGGCGAAATAGCTTGACTAAAAGTATCTTTCAAAAGGAGAGATTCCTAATGGCTCTGTTCTTTCTCGTCAGTTTCACAGAAGCCAATCAAACTTAACGTGTTTTCCTTCATTATCAGTTTGGGTCATATGTCATTGGTTTGCGATTGTGGAAGTAAACTGCATTAACTATATTTCATTTTTGTTTATTGTTTAAAACGTAAATGGCCAATATGCTTTTAAATAAAGTGTTTCAGCATTTTCGATTTCGAACTTGTTGATCTTATTATTTTTGATGTGAAAGAGGTTGGACGTAAGTTACTGTATATGGTATGTCTTATCTTATGCATGTACTTCTCATGACAGTGCGTTTGATGTCCATTTTTTATAGCATGACATCGTCAGTGTGAACTATTTTAGACCATTTTAACCATTTGCATATAACATGTAAAATTAACATTTAAGATGATTTTCCATTCAAAGCTATTAAAACTATTGATGTATGATTTTATTTTTAAATACACATACATTTATATACCAATAATAAATATAGTCGCCAAGGTCCAAACGAGGTCGTGTATGAAACATGTCAGGAAGCTATGGCAACGTTTTGATGTTAAAGAAATTTGGATGTTCGTTTTTCTCTTGATTGAATTCAACTGGAATAATTTCAATTCCATGTAAAATTGTGACCGCTTCGATTCAATTTCACCGGAAATGTTTTGCTGAGCGGTTACATGATCTAACATCACTTTACTTCAGATGTGACGTCTATATCAACAAGTTTGCTGATTGGATAATGGATTTTAAACATTTGTTACACCCCTGACGTTTTAATCAAATTGTTGATATCAGCGCATTGAATACAAAGAACCAGGAAGTGTGCTGTTGGCAGAAGCCTTTCAACAATTACTTTTTATTCCAACCTCAAGATCAAAACATCTAAAACCTGCCATTTAAAGCGTTTCTCCAGTGTACAAAACACTCAGGTGGGAAGTAGATTAAATAATATTTATTTCTATGAGCATTGTTTTCACATAGATTGGAATGGTTTTTTTCAAGCTGGTCGGGAGAAGAGAAGATCAGAATATAAACATGTCGATGGCTTCAAATTTTTATTGACGATATGTACTTCCTATACTGTGTACACCATGATCTGTACAGCAATTAAGTCACAACATTGCATAACGAGTAGCAGTTTCCTTGTCTGGTGTGTCCACTGTTGGAATCAAACAACACAATCATGATGTAATACATGTAGGTATGTATCTACACTGTTGGCCAAAATAAACGCCTACTTGATTGTTCTTAAAATGAAAGATGCAATAATTTCTGAAATATAATTAATGGCGGTCTCCACGTTATGCTGAAGCAATAACTAATATGATGGTCCATTGAAATCGTAGAAAACTGTGATTCGAGTCAATGACATTCATGAAAACCGCGCCCAATGAAGACGGCTTTTTTCGGTTGATTCACTTGCGCACCGTAACCAAGTACATTTGTAGCATCATCACCACTTTAATGCAAATGCGTGTCTGTATTGTTGCTCGTGGTTGTTTGAAACTCTTTTTAAATGTTTTTTTTCTGACCAAGCACTGATCGAAAACTGAACAATTTTTATTTTCTCATTTCAACAATCGCCAATCTTTCGTGACATGAATTTCTGAAATTCAAATATATTATACAGAAATGGTGCAACTTCATTATGCTATAATATTGCTAGTCTGTTCATTATAGTTTTTTTTTACCATATCTGATAAGATATCTAGTAGGCGTTCCTTTTGGCCGACAGTGTATATCATTTACTTATTGACAATTATAATTGGGAACCTAAGTAAGGAACAAGTCGACATATGTGTATTCAGTATGTAACGACTCGGTGTCTTCTCAAAGATATATTGGATTTACTATCATCTTCAAGAAACTGATCGTTCAAACCTAACACATCATCATGATCACAGGACAAATATTCAAATCTAGAGTGAGTACCTTAAAAAAAACTTTTTGATTGATAATTGATCACTTCTTTTTCACGGAAAATCTATTCAAGACATGTATTTGAGTAAAAAAGATACATGATGCAACATTAATGTGTGGGAATTATCAAATGAGATTACTCACTTGAAAGTACTTAAAGAGCATTGTGATCTAATAGAAATAATATGAATGTAATTTCCCCTGCATATACAAGTAAATACAATTCCGTCTTTCACTTCACCTTTTATACCTAATGCATATAGATAATTTTACTGCACTAACCAGATCTTGTGACTCGAGATTTATTTGAACTGTTATAGAAGCCATTATCAAAGGTAAATTATTACTCACCCGTTGAAGATATCGCAGTTTAATAAATCTACCGTGTTATTTTAGTGTAATAACATCGCGTGCTGCCGATTGACGTGACGTCATAATGGCAAAAATATGTTGTCACAATGTCAGCGCCGGGGTCGCAATGGATTGTGTCCCATTTGTCGACGAGTTTGTGGATTTAAGTGGCATTTAAATCAGTGAGTAATAAATAAAATACTAAACTCGTTTCCGTTTAATAACATATTTATGAAACTCATGAGATGGTATTTGTATTTAACAAGCTTTCGCTCGTTTCATAGATATGTTATTAAACGGAACGTCGTTTAGTATTCTCTATGTATTACGGATCAGCAGATCTAATGAATTACAGAAGAACTGTGTACAGCTAAGTGCAGTTAGTGCAGGGATAACTATATATTCTGATAGTCAAACTCTCCCTTCACTTGTGATTTGTGTGAACAAACTTTTCTTTTCAACCGAGTAGCGGATATAGTCTAATTAACACACAACGATCACATCAAGTCTCTCGATGTTAATAGTGACTATTCAGCACATGTTTGGCCAGGACGTTGCTCAAATAGCTTCATATACCCTTAATCACGATGATTGAAGTTACTTGTCCGGTTGTCCTGAATGATTCCAAACTGACTTAATATAAGGAAATAGGGAATAGCTAACCGAAATTATGTTTGTTGATGTTAAAATACAGTAAGATGAGTAATAAAGCTATGTATTACCCATAAGGTTGAAAATAACCAAGTTAATATTATTGATATGAGCACATGTGTACATATCACGTTTGCCTTGCAACCATTGTTCCACCGCGACTTCCCGTCGCTGACGTCATAAAACTAGTGTGCGTGACGTCACATAGCTTGAAGTAGAATTGGTAATAAAGAAAGTATTACACTCGAAAGTGTGCCATATGACTTTTACAAAAGTCGTGCAAATTTATGTATAACCCTCGCTCTCGCTCGGGCAATACAAAAATTCACACTCGTTGACACACTTCCTCGGGTAATACTCTCTATATATTACAACTTGGCATTTTAAGGTTAGATTAATATATTCAATAAAAACACGCAATATGTGCACTTTCAAAGTATCATCAATTAATAATGTAAACGTTATATTTCTTTTTTGCTAAGCATAATAAGGTATAGTACATGAATATGTGTCCCTGTCCATGTTTCCAAATCATTAATGTATACATATCTCTCCTATTTCAGTCTTTTCCTTCTAATATTTTCCTAACTAGGTATCACAAAATATTCACTAAAATATGAGTTCTCACTTCGAGATCAACGCAGTGGTGAAACATTAATTAAAGCCTCATTAAAGCATTTCCAACTTCCCTTTATCCATAGGCTATGTCTTCCAAAATGTCACCCAACATTTTGTATGAAGTGAACACTGTCAGATTCCAGCCTTCTTTAACAATCGTTTCCGCCCAGTCTCTTAATTACTGCTTATTGCAGCAGGGGTACACGACCGTGATACTCTGGTGTAGAAAATAGGAAATGACTACCTATTACATTCCGCACATTGTGATTTATAATGTTCTATCATTTCATATGTGAATGTGTGCTTGTGGCTTAACACATTTGTTTGATTTTAGTTTACTTGTAGTGTTGTGTGATATTTTGTTGCATGAAATATTAGTGCAATAAGGAAGTTAAACTTGTTGTTTTAATTTAGAAATTTTTGACTATTCACAAATTGCAGTTTTATATTATCTTTCCTCAAGTCTTGACTGAATCATTTTACATTTTAGAACAAAGTAGAATATATGACCTCTGAACGACCACCATTAATTGTTGAGGAAGTGGATGAGCAATGGCTTGACAAAATGTAGCTCATCGTTGAAAATATAATCCCCATTGTTCTGATTCAGCAAAGAAGCAAATCAATCTTCATTATTGATATCTAGTTAAATTATTTGAAATATTTTTGGCTGATCAGGTAATGTGAATCGGGTTGATCAAAAACGTTTCTGATAATGGTATGTCCCATTTTATTGATGTAGTGTCCATAACGTTTCTAATATTAATGACATTTATTACGTTATTACGATGTCAGTGTGACTTTTCTTCCACCAATTTAACCACTTAACATTTAATTTTCTTTTAAAATGCCTTCTTATTCACAAGATATGATATTTACTTTACTGAATTTTTCGGATTTATAATCGTAATAATCAAATAATGAACATATCCCTAGTCTCTAAACGTTGTCTCGACAGAGGTTGTGTCTAGTTCATTTCTGGAAGTCATTGAAAGCTTTCATCGTACAGCAATTCTTGTGTGTTTATATCTCATGGCCATGGGATTTCTCTCAGCTATTCAAGTGGAATTACTTCAATTCCTTGTGATGAAATCACATCTTCTTAGGTTTCTCCTATTTCATTTCAAAGTTCAGCACCGGAAATGTTCTGCCGAGGAGCGGTTTGATCAGCCATCACTACACTTGACATGTGACATCTACATTATGCAATTCACTGATTGGATAGTGGATTGGCAATCAGTTCTGTTAAATTCGTGTTCCGTTCAACAGACTGTTGATATCAGTGCATCGTATAAAAAGAAACAGTGGATACCAATTGAAGCAACCTTTCAACAAATTCCCGGTTAGGCTAACCACCAGATCAAATTATGCTCATTTATAAAACTGACGTTATTTTATTTTATGGTTGCCTTTAAATATTCGAGCTTATACAAATATTTCTTTTTAAAACATATTAATTTCAGATGGATGGGACTGGATTCTATTTTACTGGTCTTGAGAGTAGAAAATGGTCATAGACTCAAATTGAAAACCATGTTAAATACTAATCCATAATCGTAAGGTTCACGCGAAAGGTTTTTCTCCCAATTTTTCCAAGTGGTGAAATCACATCATCATGGTCGCTCCTATTTGATTTCAAAATTCAACACCGGAAATGTTCTGCTGACAGGTGATTGCTCTGACTGCATTTCACTTGACACGAGTTCCCTGGTTGGATAATGGATTGTATTCTTTTATTTTAACCTCTTGAGATGTTCAGCAAACTCCTGACATCAGAACATTGTACACAAAGAACCAGATGCTGATAGTGATGAGAGCAACCCTTCAACAAATCCCTTTTCGGCCATCCACAATTGATTGTACATGTACAGCTGGCTTTGGAAGTTCAAGTGAATTGTACATTAATCAATAATAAATCAAAAAGTTTTGTATTTAGATGGATTGGAATGAAATTGTTTTAGCTGTTCGTTAGATAAGAAAATAAGGTACAAATATGGATTACTCAATCAAAACGCATGTAAAAAAAAATACAGATCATTACTTTCTTTGTTATTATTGAAGATACACATAGCTCCTTGACTATTCATAGAAAAGATTTGTACATATACAGTCACAAACTGATTTAAACAGTACTACTTTCCTTGTCTAGTTCAGAAACTATGAGAATATAACAAGGCACGAGCACGAGCACTGCTCCCTGAAACGTATTATATAATTCACGATTATTGTGATCTTGTACTGAGAACCAATTCAATATGATTGATTTAAAATAACATAAAACTGCATTAGGAAGAAAAGCTCTTCCTCATTTAATGACTCTGTGTGTTCTCATCGAGGTATTGGATCTACTTTCATCTTCAAGAAGCTGGCCATTCAAACCTAACATCTGCATGATCAAAGGAAAGATATTCAAATCTACGTTCAATGCCTTGAAAGAACTTTTTGATATAGAATTGATCATTTATTCCACTTTAGAATCAATTTAAAACATGTATTTGGGGAATAAAGATACATGTTGGAACACAAATTTTCCGCATTTATCGAATAAAGTGACTCAATTGAAACGACATAAAGGCTATTTTGATCTTTAAGGAAAAATGTCAATACATCTTCCCTGCAGATATGTGCAATTAACTACACATTCCAGCGTTTGCTTCTCCTATTATATCCACTGGCTTTGTATCATGTTGCTACAATGGCTCACGAGAGATTGACACCTGACTGGAGATTTATAGATTTATATAAAGCTATTACAGAAACAATTCAACTAATCCAGAGAGTAATGTCTTTCTGTCTCAATTGGAAGTACAATATATAAAGAAGTCAGACACATGATCCTGTATGTATATGGTCAAGCATGGTTAAGATCATATATAAGAGAACAGCAGACACTTGATTAGTCTCGATATACATATATCAACTCTATTATTACACAAAGTTATATATCATAGATCAGCAGATATTTGATTAGAATCAATGAACATATATATCTCAGATTCTTTAGAACAGAAATGTCCGTGTCAGAAACGGTGAGACAATATGAAGTGAAACTTTTTTAATAGGGTCCAGTTGTATATGTTTGATTCTATAATTAAGATTATGTAATGTGTCTTTATAAAGAAAGTTGAAGGCCTCTCAGTGCACACTCTTTGGGGTTTTAGGTTGTTTCAAAACGATCAAATTAGCCTTGTGGCTTTTCTCATCTCGCATTGCTCAAATATGATATTGAAGTATCTCATAGGACATGTTGTGCCGACAAAGTGTCTCGTCAGAAACAAGTTGATCAAAATGCTATCTGTTTTCATAAGGGTTAATTAAGGGCCTTGAAACATTTCAGAGTCCTTTAAAAACTTTAATGGATTTCAAGATGTTCATCTAAGTAGAATAAATGTTTAAAACATATTTTAGTGCTAATCCAGTGTGGTTAAGTGAACACTAAATGCAATTCAAAATTATCCCTAAAATGTATAATTTTCTAAAAGTTTTGATCTTATAAATGGATCCCAGAATTTAATATTTAAACTTTGACTTCCTTTTGAGGACTTTGTTGTAACTGATTTGTTATGTCTATCAACTGATTGTTGTACAATATATTATCATTTTGACTGTGAAATTCTACATTCAATGTTGCCTTAAATATAACTGTAAACAAATATGGGTATTACCTTATGTGAACACAGTTTGAAGTCTCATTACTGTCAGTTCCTAGGGGGAAGTTTCTTGAAAGGAAAATTTACTAAAAACACTTGTGGAGAAAGAAAGGAAAAAATGCTTATCAATTCTTATGCACGATGATAGATGGTCATTGGCATATAAATTGCCGTCTTATCATTTCCGAGCCTCGGGGGACTTCCTTCAAACTATTTGCAACAAGAAAAGCCTTTAAAAAGGCATGGTTGGAGACATTTTGTTAAGGCTAGAAAATAGGATATAAAAAGATATGTATGTTATATGTACATATAGCAATATGGAGACTGCATTGCGGCCATATTGGGGATATAAGCAATTAGTTGTTCAATGTAAATGTCTCAAATAAAAGAATAGTACCTCGAGCGTTCAAGTTGTGTGACATAAAATGAATTTACAATTTACATACATTATTTATTCATAAATAACAGTCTATTATATTTTATCTATCATTTAAAATTAAAAGTGCATATTCAACTTCCCCGATTTATTTTAACATATTTTGAAGAAGGCCTTTATGAACTTAATAAACACTTTGTTGAGAGTTTTATCATTGCTAGATTCCATCAATAAGAATATGGAGCCCTATTTTCCCTGGAACATCCAGTCAACCATTTGTTGAAACTTTGTTAATTTAAAATATCCTAATTCGTTTGATGAAGCATGTTTTGGTTTATCTGTGAAAGGAAGGCATATGGGTCCATTTTTAGTCCAAGGATAATGATCCGGTCTCCCAATGCTTGGTGCTGTTAGTTTGAACATATATATGGTTGTATCCAATATTTGTTTATACATGTACATGCTTCACTGTCATGAGCACATATGAATATACAATATAAAAATGTGATAACCGAGTGGAAGGTTGGCGAGTTATTTGACAGCTATTATTATCGATTAGTAGATGCTTGCATTGCGCGGATATAACATAATTCATTTATTTTCCGAAATTGCAGTGCGAATTGATGCACTGAACAGGTACATGTCTGCTCATTCAGGTGTAAAATGGTTTGGAATTGAAACATCATATGTTTACTAACGTTGAGATTCAAAATAAGGGTCGTTTCAATTTGAGATGTTGAGACAAAACCTCTTTTCGCCAAAAAAAGGGGGATAATAATTTAGTATAACCAACATGGTCACGTGGTTAAAACTTTGCTACCGGTATTTCAAAAGTATTAAGAGGCCAAGCATGAGTGATTGAAAGTTTTATTTAAATATTCCAACTGTAATATAGGGTTAAATCCAGCTGTGTATCAGTAATTCAGTACCAATAATTATGAAATATTACAAAATTGTTGAACTGTCAAGTGTCAGTCACTCTATCACAACATCTTTGTGCTATCAACTTTGTCAGAAAAGCGTTTCACAGGTGCCACAAAGTTTTAACGACAAAATAACTTTTTAGAATCAAGTACTTAGTTACTTTAACTTTACACCTAATTTTATGGGAAAATAACGAATTGGGCACATAGAGCATCATTTTCAATAAGCAAACATGCACATACTAACAAGTTATAATGATTTGCATTAAACTAAAAGTTATCATAAACCTATAATGATTATAAGGTGATACGACACTTTGAAATCGAACTCATTAATGGTAACAGTTTGCGACAACATTTTACTGATGTCAATAAGTATTAAAACATATATGCATTACTTACTTACTTACTATAGGGTTATCTGTCGACTTCCAGTGAGAGACAGCGCTTGAATTTACCTAAATTAAAAATATCTTGACGACTTTTAATGGTCATTTAGGGACATGCTGCATTATGACAGTTATCATGTTCTCATGTTTGTTACTCCAATAAAGGTAATATCTTGAATGAGTAATACACTTTAATTCCCTTGTATAATTTGACAACTGCTAGTTGTTTAAACTCCGCCTTCTTAGTTTGATACGGTCTTCATTAATGATTTTTCAATACCTAAAATATTTTGTTTCAGTGTAAATTCTAATGAATATGCAAAGCATGGTAATAAAATGTTCTATAGTCCAACTCAGTTAAGCTATCTATCAATATTCATTGTATTATGTTCGTTTTTTTTTACTCTTACATGAACATGTGTTATCGTGCTCAATTAGATAAGGTTAATGTATCATAATGAGCTTAACATGCTCGAGTAAATTTTGCGACTGTAACTTTACAGCATTATTATTATACATAAACATTTACCTGGCGAAAGCGCGTAGAATATACGGTATATCGTTCTGTAGGATATATGTACAACGTAACCGCATTTCTTTAGTTTTATAAATGATGTAGTTGGTTCATTAATGTTGACCATCTGATCCACAACATCATTTGCCGACATGATAATCTTGAGCAAAAAGGAACTAATTTTGTTAGTGTTTATTATTCAGTAGTGAAGCCCTTCATTAGGAAGTATGTGTGGACATTACCAGTAGATAAAGGCAAAGGGCATACCGTGTCTGACTGGAGAAAATGTGTTATTTTCTCTTGGTTAATGAGAAATAATGCAATTATTAATATTCATTATTCTCTACAAAGACAATAAAGTCAACTCGATGTAACAATAAAATCCTTCCAAGCAATCCAGTCATTGAAAATAAAGATCAGTGGCGTCATGTTACTGCAGCACCTGCTCTTAAAGTAGTTTATATTGATGTGAGGAGCGGGTCAAGAGATGCTTCTATATCTTTCAATACAGCGCTCTCGTGGCGACACACTGCACTGGTTCTTTCTACCTCCTCGGCTGAAGAATATGAGATCTGAAGCGTTATCATGAGAGATACCAACTTCAACATAAGAGAATTAATCACGCGGAGCCCCAACTCAAGAGTTTGAAGGTTTAAGAAGTGTTCTTGTTTGAAATCAGTTCTACAAACTGTAAACTAATTGTCAAGTTGTTTGTTGAAATTTGCAAAGTAAGAATGACGCTAACAGAGTTAACAACGACCCTGTGACTACTACATGTACTTTCAAAACATTCACGTAATGTACCTTACTGTTGTAATGGCATCATGCCATTTTATTTATACATGTCATATCAGTGCAAATGTGTTCATAAGAAACTTTATGTTTGAACTTTCGAGCAGTTTGATTTGATGACAGGATGGATCAAATTCTATAAATCAAAATACTTAACGTAGAAGATCAATAACAGACTCTTTCCTGTATTCAACATGTTCATATATTTCCAATTCGATCGAGGCACAAAAACACTTATGAAGGTCTCAAGTTGAACATATTTTCAGGCCGATGTTTCCTGTCTAAGTGGACATTTTACAATTGGACATGACAAGACAGGAATTGGTGATGATACTCAACACATGCTGTAAAACTGTCAAGGATGCCCCCTTAAGTTATTTGGATATTGCAGAACGTGATGCCGCCTACTTGTACTTTGGAATTGTCAAAAACACCTCGACGATGACAGAAGAAAAAGTGTCCATTTCTTAACCTCGTTTCGACATCACGGAAATATCATTAAATTAAGTAATGACAGTATCCTATAAAGTCAGCGTTTATTCTTGAATACATTATCTACAGATTTCTCAGAGTTTCTACAGAGTTTAGAGGAAAAGGGTAGTAACATAACGAAACTGCATTGTTTACTTGGTAACAAAGCCACTACAGTGATTGTAGCTTTCACAAAATACGTCTTGGCTTTTATTAGTCAGATATATGATAGAAGAGTATAGACAGATTTATATAAAACACATGGTTCCCTATTTTTAAGTTTTCGCTTTGAATCTTATGGCTATTTTACTCGCTAGTATTCAATTTGAATAATCATTCATCTCTGTATATCACACACTATTTTGATCTGAAATAAATTAAATGAATGCACATGTTATAACATACTTATGATCAACAAGAATGACAAACATATATATTTTAAATAATAAAGTTGAATAACTAACGTTTGATTCGCCGGTTTTATGTAGTGACAAACGAAACATTTTTGGACAGTTGGGCTAATTACATGACATTGTTGACATTACGACAACGCTACCTGAATCGAAACTTTGTTTTTTCAACGTTTCAAGACCATGTACACAAATTCTTCAACAGACAATTGCAGAATTGTGTTCTAACTTTGGTTTTCAACGGAATGTTATACAGTGATTTAGATTATAAGATTTGTTGATTTGAACATATCTGTGATGAATTGTTTGGGAACTGTCATGTTTCGCGATGTTGTTAATGTTTGACATTCAAATATATAAAAACTAAAATGCCATATGCTTATATTTGGAACATAGAAAAGTGAATATATATTTTAAGCTTTAGTGTTAATTTCAGTACGATTGATGCGTTATTTTACAAATATTTCACACGGAAGTAAATTTAAATTTAAAAAATATGAATACAATGGACATCGTTCATGACAAGCTCTTTTTTTCTTGAAGAAAAACACCTATCATCACAATAAATTTTTCTGGTATAAGTTTTCATTATGAACAAAATAGTGTTAAGGTTGGGCTGCATAAATAGTTATTGATAAAATTAATCGAGTTTGAAAATGTAGTATATTTTAGAACAACTGTATTATTTAATATTATTCATAGACAAGTGTAACAATAATTGATATTTTAAAATATTACATTAATTAATAATTTATTATGACAATAATAAATTTATTTACAAATATGTGTATTACTAAGGAGAGAAAAAACTTTAAATGAAGGATACCAATGCGATATAATGTTTTACAATTTTACAAATATGACGCTCTCTTTAAAAACCTGAAAAAACAATCAGGGTTAAAAGTTGAAAAAAGTGTCTTAAAATACAGTTTCTAGACCTGTTGTACTATGACTCAACCCGTGGATTCATAAAAACACTTTCAACCCTCCCTGTTTTCCACTAATTGATACCCTTCACATCCAGTCTTGCGTGTTTTCTTGGAAGGAACTTCAATTTGAGATAAAAACATTAATGTGTTGAAGAGTCACATTCTCTGATGGAGACTAACTTGAGATACATTTTAAGAATCGGATTGCTCGTTTGCACTGCAAAATCTAATTATCAGCATTAAGTTACAGTTTTTACTCCACAGGGAAGAAATGTATGCATGAAAACAAACTATGTGTTGAAAGGTTAGATTCTCTGGTGTCTGGTGAACTGCTGAGTGAAGTATTACACAATTCGTTGTTTACATAAGTTTAGGTTGCATAGTGTGGGCATATAGCATCATTTACATACAATACTCAACAGTTTAACATCGATTCTACCTGAAAATAGCATTGCAATACGGGAGGGGTAGACGTGATGTTAGCAAAAGTTGTAATTTTAAATCAATACAATTCGTTGCCATTCGATTATATACACAATAGGAAATAGGTCTATGGGATACTGACACCTAAAATTCTTATCTTCGAGGTTGGTCTGTCAAATTTATATTCTGCTTTTGTTCCTGACAATGTGAGCCATCGTAGGTCACTTCCATCTGTCCCTCCTGTATGACAATGGTAAACACCATTACTCAAAATACTTTTGGATATGTATATTATTTGATAAAGATGTCTTCTTCAGATTTTGTGTTTACTTTTATTATCACTATTCACAACCTGTCTGTAACACGTGTGTTGCTTATTTTGAATCGAGAAATATAAACCATATGTCTTTAATTACTGTTATTTTATATTTGTTCTCTTTCACAGGTATAACCTTTTGATTATGGTTTTATCAATTGGTTTTTAATTTTGTATCTCAACAACAATGTTTCATCTCATATTAAGGTCTAATCCTGTGTATCAACTCTGTCAAATGAAAGTTACCACTGTCAGTATAATCACATTTGCATCAGAAAACGATATTAAGGGGAAATTGCTGAAGTCAAATTGCTTTTAAAATAATAATTGCCTTTCAATATTGCTTTTTACGTAAATGGTTATTTGACAGATAGATCCCTTTCTCTCTATTTTATCTCTAAATTATGCTTTTTACTGTTTTATGTGATAAATATGCACAAATAATGGTTATTATTTCAGCATTAGTTTATCAAATATTGGTCGGCTTCCACGACATTGCCAATAACGTTTAGAGAACATCATAATGTCAAACTTCGATTAATAACACGACCATTAAATCCTAGAAGGCGAGTCATCCGTTGTGATAGTTAAAAGCACAGACTTATTCTGTCAATTATCACACACATCAATTTCTCTCACAAAGGTACAATTCATGAGACAAACATCATGTAGATATATGATTACACATTGCAAGATTTTGAGATCTACAATATAAGAGGAAAGGGTATTGCTAGACCTATTTAGTGGGTCGCATGCCTTGACTATGTAACGGACTATTCTTCACAGCACGTGTTGCAGTGTACCGTCATTGTGGATAACATTGTACAAAATGATGTCTGTTTTTAGGTCAGTTACAAAAATATATACATATATGAATAAAACATTCAGGACGTATAATAGATATGATATTGATGTCATTTGGTGAAATTCGGTTATTGTGATTGTAATATATCTATAAGAGGTTAGAAAAGAAGAACTGAAGAAACATATATTGGAAGACAATGACTATATCTACGAAGACAGGATTTTTCTGGAAAAAAACAATTCTGGACATATACTTTGTTCATGGTCATATTGTTTGTGGTGATGGATGTTACTACATCATCTCAATGTTTATGTCAGATACAGTCTTTGAAGGGCATTTAGAAGTGGAAACATAAGAGAACAATATTTATTGGATAACAACTTCGTTATTTTGACAAAATTATGTTTTCTACTGTATACCTATTCTAAATGCCCTTCAAAGAATTAATGCTACATCTTCTGTTTGAAAATAGTAACGACGTATTTGTAAGAGCTAATCCGGGTGTTAACGGGTGCTATGTTCAAGAAAAGAAGTGATGTTTCAATAAGTTTAATGGTCTGCAATCGAGTGAAGAAATAAGTGAATCGATTAAAGGATCAGTTTCCTGCAAATACTGTACTACTATGGTTGAATATTAAACCACATTTTGTATTGTGGAATGTTCCTGTATTGCACGAAAACTGCACACAAACAAAGTTTTATATAACATTTTAGATAAAATGCCTTGCAGAATGTTCAACACACAGCAACTTACTTAAAAGGATAATTCTGCAAATCCCATGTTTGATTACGTAGATTCCAAAATAGCAATTATCACTTAACAACTGTTCTTGTACAACTTTAACCTCAGAACAAAATAACATATGACATATGCATATCGTTCGCTTAAAATTGTTCTGTTCAATATATTGCTAAAGGGAAAAACATACTGCAGTAATTTAAGTTCACAATATGTTCCAGTATATATATATATATCTTAAACTGTCTAGACATTCAACATTTTGTCTCATCCGCTGGCAATAGTACTGATGAGACTGTTTATCACCTCATTAAAGTTCAGACGCTAACACCGTCTTCAGACAATGATAAATGGAAGTGGCTAATTGAAATTTGTTTATGGAGATGGAACAGTTATGACATTTTCAAACCACTTCATCATCATGATGACTTCATCACTGGATAGCATAAAGAGTGGATACACTGACAGATGGATATGTAACAGACAGACAGAACATGAGACTATGACATATATACATAAATAAACAAATATATACATGGCAAGTGATTGGACACTTCATTTGAAGTTTGTTAAAAATTTAAACAATTCATTCAGAAGTATTTTCAAGTTATTTAAATGCTAAGTACCTCTATTGCATAATACTTTCTTTATCATGGACGGTTTTTGGAGATCATCTGTTTGCTTTGGAAGATAAGTATCTCGCTGTATTAGGAGGCATCACATTTAAAAAGATAATGAAACTCATTCCCAACAGCATATAAGCATTACATAGTTTACACAATTGTTCTTCTTTAGGGGTGGAATTCCATCGGCCGGTTTCAATTGGTAAATTATTGTTACAAGTTCTGAGCTTTAATATGGAAAAATATATATCTTTTGTTAAGTATAAATAATTTTCAAAGCATAGATTCTATTTCAATTTTTTTATAACATTTACCTTTAGAACTATTGTCTATAGAGCTACGCCACAACTGTAAAAACTTATCTTTTGAGATCTTTGAAAGCAGCCATGATGTAGGGAAATTGTGAGGGTTTGTAAAAACTTCTGATAGGCCACAGTTATTTAGAATTTTTGTAACGAAATTCACCCATCGAAGATGACAACCAAACTTATTAGCAGAAATAAATGTATACATCAGTCAAGATGAACAGTTGCTCTCGGCCAAACTCGCCATACAACATGGTTTGGAGTAGAAATTCGAAGGGTTATTGCCCTTGATCGTTTTTTTCGAATCTGTTCCAGGTATCGTCAAAGGGGACAGCTTTTTCAGAAATTGTTTCAGATAGGATAACCAAATGTGGTGTGTGGTTTGAGGGTATCAATACCTTGATGGAGTGAAAATGAGAAGTGCACAATTATTTCTTGTTGAATTATTCCGCTTGTTCCGATTTCTTGGGTCTGGCGGGGGATGTTGATGACTAAATCTTCTTGTTTCAAATGATTCAGGTTTTCAAATCCCCATACTTACAATCATGGGGGAGTATTGGACATATAGTATCAAATGCTTTGAGGGTACAATCAATTGATAGTTTTACATTTCGAGTTTTTTTCAAAAATGAAAACATAGCTTTAGTTGCGTTGTTTACTAGTGCTTTAATACCTGTCAGGAACCTACCATTTCTATGGAAACGTAGTCCAAGATATGTATATGTAACAACTACTTCAATTTTAAACCAGGATTCTGGAATGTGTCCCTAAGTCTGAACCAGGTTAAAAAGGAGTGTTAGAATAGGGAGTCAGAATATTCCTCGCATCTTTAAAAAAGTCTACATCTAGAACTACATCCGAGGCTTTATTTCTTTGATGTTCAATGGCAAGCTTTACTTCATCCTCAGTTATATCTTTTATTCAGATCGCCGCTAATGGCTGCAATAATGCTGAAGCGGCGTTAAGCAATAACTCACTCACTCTTTATTCAGAAATTCATTATCGTATACATTTTCAAATGCATGACTACAGATATATTTCAAATATTGAAGGACGCCTCGATCTCTTGCGTTCTCAGCACTGCTTATTATCCCCCGCCACAACGAAGTTGGCGGGGGATATAGAAATGAGCTCTGTCTGGCCGTCTGTCTGTCTGTCCGTCTGTGCGTCCGGGCTTTTCCATTCCGGCCTCAAACTTCAAAACTATTCAATATATTTTGCTTAAACTTTGTACAGGTATCAACCAAGTAGTCTAGATGTGCCTTTTGCTATATAGAAATTTGAGAATTTTTTTTTTTTACGAATGCAAACAGTCTGGACTTAGAACCAAGAAGAGGGAAAATTATATTCCGGCCTCAAACTTCTAAACTATTCAATATATTTTGCTTAAACTTTGTACAGGTATCAACCAAGTAGTCTAGATGTGCCTTTTTATATATAGAAATTTGATCACTTATGAGTTATGAGTTATAAAAATTGTCAAGAAAGTAAATGCATTATATATTCAAAATACATAAATATATTCAAAATTCCTACATGGCGGGGGATATGGCCGACTCTATCTGCTTGTTAACTTTGGGACACATGTGACTCTGTAAACACCAGTTGACAAAACTGAAACCATTCATCCTATCTATTTAAGTGTCTGTTCATCTGTACCTTTCCTCACGTTGTCTTTTCTTACCCACCATCCACCTTTAACAATTATTGACTTCAAGTGAGGTTGATCCAATGATTTATCTACCTTGGACACTTGATATTCACCGAGGCGAAGGTCCAAGGTCGACAAAGCGAGACTGAAGTCTGTAAGTGTCCATGTCTATTGATAGCATGCAAAGAACACGTTTCAAAGTCAAAGGTTACATCCTTACATCTTTCTACTCTTTAATGTGCTTGTCGTCTTTCTTGGAAATGTTTGCAATAAATTTGAAAATGTCATTACTTGGGTTACCTAACGTGTGATTAATAACTTTGCAAACGAACATATCCCATCCAGTTTCCACATAAATAATAGAGTCGCACCATGTATTTAAATAAGGCTGTTTTGGTTTGCAATATATTCTTATCACAGCCCGAATATGGGATTTTGTATTGGTGTGTGTTTTCTTCATCTCTCATCTTGCAATGTTTTAGGTGGTTGGTTGGCATACCCTCCTGAAAATGTATAAAGAAACTGCAGTTGTTATAGGTCAGGACCCATGACTTTCTTGATTTGCTGGATTTGATGATTGAAAAAAAATGTCCTTTACTAGTGTCATGCTCTATTAGACATATACACCTGGAAGAGAAATAGAGAATCATCATCATCATCAACAATCATTCTTAATTCGTTTCACACAGCTCTGTCATTTGACTTACAATGCGGTGATGTCATAGAATTGTGAGTATAGTGAATTATGTCTATGACGTCTAGCAGTGTGTTGTCATTACTCGATGATGTAACAGCATTGTGATGTCATGTAGTTTACGGTGACAGAGCATTGTGCAAAATCTACTAACAAAATGATATCTCTTGATCTGGACAGACATCTGGATATCTCCTTTGGGACTCAGTTTTGGATTATAAGTACTCTTTAATAAAAGATAAAGTAACAACAATCCTACTTACATAACAGGACAAGAAATGGAGAGAAACGTTATCCTAACATTATTGCTGTAATCATCTCGGACTGTTTCATAAGGACTTTGATGTGTGATATATGATTGATTTGCAACCACGACTTACAGAGAACGATCAACGGAAATGTGTTTCTACACTGAATTATTCTAAAACATAATGTGTTCTAAAACTGTTTTAAAAATCATTTTAAAAGCACGGAGTATAGATTATTCAAAAACGTTCTTGTTGAGTTGTTCCGCCATGTTTATACTTCCATTTGGTTAGGATATACACACAGACTCAAACTGTGACAGCATGGGTTTTTTTCTCATATTGTCAAGTTAATCTACTTTAAAATTCGTTTAATTAAACTTTCTCAGTATGATTTTGTTTCTCAACTGGACTGTTATAAAAGTTATCAGTTAAATGTAGGTATTTCTTTCACAAAAAAACACTGTAATTACACGTGACAGAAGATTATTAACCAGACCAGGTTAAGCCCTGGGGCTCTTATCAATTTCTTCTGTTAAATAGGCGAGCAATTATAACAATGTTACATCCGGGGGGCTGGGTTCACTTATGCAAATTTATCGGGTCAAGGACACTGACTCTACGAACTGATGAAATAATTATTACAACCTCATGTTTTGTTTTTAGATCGATTTTTATAAAACAACATCGTTTTGGGTGTCAATTTGTTTGATTTTAACAATTAATAATATTCTATGGTTAGATCGACGACCATTTCTAAAAATAGATACAGCTACCGCTTGCTTGACTTTCACTTTGAGTCGCGTAACATTAGAAAATCGCGGGAACATTTCATGCGCTGCATTGAAGAAATGGCCGATTTGGCACTGCTATTGATGACAAGTTGGATATATTACTATATTTGGAAACAAGAATTGACAAAGAATGCAGTTACATTTTTATTTAATTGTGGAAGATTGTGAGATTCAAAAAGTGTAAGTGAAATTCTGTATTTATGTTCATGGATTTTACAAAAAGTAATCGATTGACGTTTTCATTTGCCGATATTTTCGCAAATTTGTCATTATTTGTTTAACAAGATTATATTCAATGTCTACATTTTTTAATAAGCTAGGTGACGATATTCTGAACATAATGATGTAAAATTTATGCATTTGGCATGCAATAACTATAGAATTTCAACCCTTTGAATCGAATAGGTAACAATTTCAAAATGACGTCAGACACGCACCTGCAGGCAATTTTGTGATTGAAAATACGTTCAAGATTTCGTCATTTCTCAATAAAATACAAATTAACAGAGATATTAATTACATCATGTGAAAGCCCATTGAATTCTGATTCGGAAAATGTGAACTTTTTCATGAATCGCAGAACTTTGTTACACACTTTTGTTGTATGTATGTCAAAGGGTCAAACGTCAGTGACGTGTCAATAAAGGAAAACCCTCTGGGCCACTATTGTGGCCTACAGCAGGCAGGATCTTAAATAGGCGAGCAATTATACTCTTGTTCTCTCTGTGTTCCCTTTAGAAGACATCAGTAATCAGTGTTCATATTTGAAACACACTTATCAACGTATTTACCACTCTGATAGTTAGATAATCGATAATCGAATTACTCAATGGTCATCCATGAGATTTTGGGTAAGAAAAGTGTCTGTTTTGTAATGTTATTTTGATATGAATTACGAAAAACGTAAACCACAACACAAAAGCATGTCAAGTCGGATTGACGGAGGAGAACTATTATATTGACATTATACTCTTCCAATGCGTACACAATCCAATTACTCTATTATGTTGCCATTGTAATAAATGGCCAGCCTTCACATGAATCGTCGTTGTATCTGTATTTATGTATTCTGCTCTATTGATAAGAAGTAGGCTGCCTTTCTGTATGCATCTGCAGAATACATCAAGGAACATTGTGGACAATGTGTTCGCCATTCAGTAGTGGATATAAGACGGTTGAAACCCGTTAAAAAACTATCAAAGGGTAGTTTTTTGTGTATGTTATAATTCATTATCATTCAAAGAATTAGTTTGATTTTATTTTGCATATAACATTTATCATGGATGGCCTTAACGACAACAGCTCAACTAAGATAGTAAGAGGCTGTGTAAAAAACAATGTTTTATTAGTGTAATTGGTTAAGCAACAAGATATATCATCATTGCATGTTCCCTTAAATACTTTGTTTAAAAATAAAATGTGCTTCATGTAAATTTTATTTGATTTATGGTCTGATTTGTTGTTAATCAAATATTAATTGTTACACTGAAACAACATTAAAATGTGTCTGAATAAATATATCCTAGTGAACTGTATTTGCGTCTATTGAATAATAAATTGTGTATCAATGAAATAAGGAATAGGAAATGCATAAACACGAAATACGTGATACTCCTAAGATGTGTGCTGACCAGACAACTAAACGCCTGCAGACAGGAAGATAAGTGACCAGAATTAGAATGCAATGAAGCTTCATGTAATGCAGATACATGAATTGTTCTCAGGAAATGACTCTTTAGTCGTGGGTCTAACACAGTGGAGGAGGTCATGTTGACACACTTCAATGTGTATGATAGGTCCAGTCTGTGGAACCGTAATAATGTATTAAAGCTTCTTATGAATACTGTTACATGGATAGCTTTCATCTGTCAAGCAGTGAAGAATGCATTCGTGAAATATTTAGATGTTATGTGTGATCAATTAAGCTTATAGAATTATTTTCACTATCAACACTGTTATTGCAGATTGTACAATTTTGTATGTTCATATCCAACTTTTGGTTAAGAACAGCTCTTTTCTCAGTGACAAAAGAATAATGGAAGGTCGAATAGACCAACAATGCCCGGGCAAAATTCACAATTGTAATCCTTCATTCCTTAGGTCCTTGATTTCATCAGTAATAAGTTTCTTTAAAGCAGTTTTCACTATAAAAGGCGATCATTTTAAAATTTTAAAATGTTCGTAAGTTCTCACCTAGAACACTTCTATAAGTGAAATTTAATTTGGACGTCTATCAGTGAAGTTCAGCACAATGGGCGCGAATAACCTTATGGGTGACCGAGATCATTGCTGGATAATCTGTGTGAAGTTTACCTGTCCATCTGATGGTGTGTTAGTTCTTAGTTTAGTGACTTAGTTCGAATGCGCCTCTGTTCATCCATCAGGGAAAAGCTGCCTAGTATGACATAATAGTAATCTTGATTTGAACATTGAGCTGGTTGTATTCTCCTCTGTACTCGTTGAAGGGTTGATATCTAGGCGGTACTTTGATCATGCATTGTGCATGGATTTGTGTGCTATATGAATAGACTATTACTGTTATTATTATGAATAACAATAAAATAATTTATGAGTGACAACAGTTTTATCTTGATGGATCAAAAATTAAACACGTAATGTTCTCTTTTATGAATTCAAAGTTGATGTAAGCCTATTTTCATATTTTTTTTATTGTGAAATGTTTCAGCGAGGTATGATATAGATGTTTATGCACTCATATTTCTTCTGTCATCCTTATTTACAGTGTAACGTCAAACAGAAATATATTAAAAAAAACAATGAATTAGTTGTAATAGGCAATGTACATGTTGCGAAACTATTATGAGTGTATATCAGTTGCACATAGCTTTGTAGAGTTTATAACGTGTACGATATTGTACATATAGATAGTGAATACTAAACGATATAAATCTTTAATACTATATAAACGGGTTAGATGTTTGGTAATTAAACGAGTTTCAAAAATGGTCATGGTATTAAACGGTATCGTGTAACAATTGCTCCCTGATTGAAATCAAGCTAAATGACCATAAAAGGGCCGGCAAGCGATGTTACCACACAATGTGTAATAACATTGTAGATTTACTGAACATTAGTATATTAAGCAGATGAGTAACAATATAAGTTAGTACAATGAACAACAAAACAATGATGAGGAGGTGAGATTCGAGAAACATATCGCAATAATTAGTTAATGATACTTAATCAGCCAACTTTATCATTCACCGATTTTTTACTCATAGTTTATATGGTTGAGAGACGCAAGGTCATGTCCTGTGATAAAGAGATCAGCTTATTGAATTATGAATATTAAATCCAGACATACTTGCCTTCTTTTACTTCCAAATCTTATTCCATATGTCACCATGAATCTTCATTACAGCACTTCTACTTATCTTTGATCTGTGGTAGATAGAGCCATTTCCTTTGAAGTTTCTTTAAACATGTTTGTTCCATAATCTGGCAATTGTTTATCTCTCCCGGTGAGCTTGATTCATTTGTACTGTTCCAAAATTGATGTAATGTTGTCAATAGTTCTAGAAATATAAGCATATGTAAGGAATTAACTTCAGCATCAGTGTAAGTTCAAAGCACATGCACTGTCCTTGGGTACATAATACATGTGTAGTATTGACCGGATAACTAATTATCAATAACCTTGTTACTTCCAAGACGGTTAATCTAAAACATTGCAATGGTCTCCCATGAGGTATACATTTACAGATGAAAACAATTATAGTGATCCAAATTCGTTAGATGTGGATTATTGTGTTCAAATCAGCTCTTTGCACAAGAATATTTATAAATAATCGGTAAAAACAATTTTTCATAAGCTTATATCAAACTGTTATATGGTTTTATTATAATAGTTTTAGTTCTCCTGAAGTAATTATTGAAAGAAACCTTGTACGCCAAATAACTTGGTCACTAGCATATATTCTGATAATCCTAGTGGAACCATGTGTTTACATCTGAAATTCAATCAAAATATTAAATAAGCATATCCCTTTGGAAGTAAAAGAAGTATTGCTTTACTGTTATGGCAAGTTTGTTATCTCTAAATTACTTATCCAAATGACAGTGACAAAAACAAGATTGGGGTTCAACAGATACAGGAGAATATTCAATGGCTCGATTTGCAAAGTACAAATCCAGGTCATGCTTAGCCTTTCTTGCAAGAAAATCATGACGGATATATTTAAAGTTGTACCTTTCCTATTTTCTGTTATGTCAAACTATATTTGGAAGCGGGGGTATGTAGGCTGTGCTCGCTTCTACACTTGTATCTAAATGCGTCAAATACGATTTATTTTGCACAACAGCTTTTGCCAAAATCAGTAAAAAGATTTTCTCCTTAATGGACATTCTAAAATGTGTTTACATGTGTTCAAAGACTAATGTTGCAGTTGGATAAAAAAAACCTTTACATCTCTATGGACTGGTGAATGTTACGCCTCTTGAAATGTTTTGTCAATTAAGAGGCAATAACAACTTGCCTTCTTGAAACTCTTCTTGAAACATTTAGTTCTTTATTCTCACTTCATTCAGCTTGACATTAATGCTTTGAGACGTCAAAGGGAACTACTTTATTTCCACTTAACATCGAAAGATATTGTTTTATACAGTCATTTTTAAGTGAAAACTAAATAACACTTTTAAACACGAAAAAGAACCAAACATTGAGTAAAAACATCATATACGTTTATGTGGCGATATTTCCTACTTTGAACTGTGTGTTAATGCACTCTATTATTCGCCCACGGAAGATAATGCAGTGTCATATCTATACAGCAATATGAAAGTAGTATAATGGTGATGCAAACACTGTGGTCTCATAAGTGCCGAACTGGGAATCATAGATTCTATATAACTAATATTAATTTGAACGAGTAATAAACAGAATTCCTAAATTCCCTTCAATAAAATACGAATTTGATTAAACTCGTGAAAGATTTAGTATCAAAACGATACCAATTGTTCAACAAAGAAAATAATGCTGGCACATAAAGCCAAAGTTTGTAATGTCTCTGATAAGCATGTTTTCTGAAAACGTATAAACTATTTCATTCATAAGGGTACGATACATTTAATGACATTTTTTTTTTGTCTGTTTAAACACATATTCGTTGATAAAATCTTGTTTTTCAAAACGAATTTAGACAGGAACAATTATTGCAGGAAGGAAGCCTATAGCTCCAGTGTATGCACAGACCTGGAATCAGTGAGCATCGCGATTGGCTGGAACTGGCGATGCGTGGTTGGTAAACCTGGAATCAGTGAGCATCGCGATTGGCTGGAACTGGCGATGCGTGGTTGGTACTGCACTGCAATACTGCATGTAGAACAGTTCCCCATCAGAAACAAAGTAGTCAAGCCCCTGTAAGATTCGAACCCCGGAAGCTCGATGTGAAGCCGAACGAACTAATCATATTAATGTCAGAATCGTTTCCAGCCATAAAATTCATAGGGTGTCAGGAGCCATGAGCTTGCTTTTAAGCATTGATATGCACATAATGTAGGAACAATTTCATAAGGGTGTTTTTAAATAAAAGAAGACCCAATGCTAGCTAACGTATTCTGCTCCCGGATGTTTATGTCAATTAAGGGATGACACAATTAGAAGTTTGCGATGATTGAAATATCATAACTTGTGCCAATCTTCATCACTTACTTAAACCTTGCTGCAATTCTCGAACGTTTCTGCTACACTGTAGCACAGAAAAATGACTTGCAGTGGAAGTTGGAAAACTTTGTGGTGCAACCTGAACAATCCCAAATAAAGAGGCACTTGAAAGATAGAAAATGAGCTTGTCATTTGAATAGAGCGTTGGAAGTTAATTTTTTCTTGCCGTCAATCGGATATATACCGTACTTAATTTGAAGATTTGACACGTTCATCCAGGGGAGCTGTTTTGGCACTTGGGATAAAAAAAATCAGTTTTTAATGCATACATATAATTGAAGCATGTCGTATTATCAACGCTGCTATTTCATTCTTATTGACATTTAATAACGCGCGTCACCAAACCTACTTATAAACGTCAACAACAAACCTACTTATGAATGTCAACAGCAAGTTATAATACAATAACGTTTTGCACGAAATAATGCAATCTTTTGTATTGGCTATAACATGTGTTAACGAGACGAATTTTTGTGTACGTTTGAAATTGAAAACAATATTGGGTTTTATGTCCATCAAATCGTACTTAATTGCTTATAAGAAATGTATTATATAAAATACTTTATATTCCAAAAGGAGGTTCCGACCACCAGCACAGACTGCAACAACAGCCTACCCATTCGGCCACCGTGACCTCGTATCTGTAGTATTGCAGATGGTGTGGTCATAAATATAAATATGTTAAAAGATCATTCAGTATTTCAAAATTGCCATGACATGCATGTACATGTACAGAAGTGATTGTTAGATCACCAACAGCGGGATCCGAACCTTGAACTTCCGGATGAAAGTCCTGTACTCTCTGAGTTTAACCAAAGGGATATGCCACCAACTACATAAAGATGTAGTTACTTTTCTGCCACATACATCCCCTTCATACAGCAGCTCGTCTTCGAGTCATGGTTTTGCGACTGATAACGTTCCTCAATTCAACATACTTAGGGTGTAGGGAATGATCCCTGACCAATTGTGTCAAAGGGATATCCAACTAGTCAGTATGAACACTTTCATCTCACTCTGCAACTTATGTACGAAAGGTCAATTGTTTATCTCGATAGTGTCTATTCTATAATTGATGTTTTTATGTCGATATTTTAGGAGACATCGGCGCCAACCATACTAAAGAATATGTCAATGTTTTGAATTTAGCTTCACATATTATATAAATACAAATGTACTTTCAAGCTTTCAAGTCACCGTGTCACCAAAACGTCCATCAAGTATACGAACTCCTACATACTAGCCCGAATCTATTAACATTAAATAGTTTTATCATAACATCAATTCAGAACTTGCATATTCATCTAAATGACATGTATATCGAGGACATTTGACATTTCATCTTGAACACCTTGAATGTGTAGAATTGTGTTCATGTGGTAGAAATGTATACTTTCAGGAGTGTCAATTCGATCTCATATTTTCTGTTATACGAAACGACTTGTAGCTTATTGTATTTGGGTTGAGAAATAATGCATACACTCATGTTTTTTAACTATTACTACTGTTAGCAAACCTTTTCATATAATAATGTAAGGTTTTAAAAAGTAAACTAAATTTTCATCATTTTAATCGTTATATACATATGCATAACAGATATGTCATAAAATAAAGCTTTTAGTAAAAGCAAAGAAGGCAAAATTGATGTTATACCATGATGTTGTAAATCGTTCTTGATTGTTTCGTCTTGCCTGGTAATGATATTGTTTCTCAATGTAAAACATTCTTGTCAAAGTATCGAAATGAGTGATTAAAAGAATGTCTACATACATGTAATTGGTGAATTTGTGAGTGAATGTGATGGGCTTTGTTTTGTGTAAAAAAATCAACACAGAAATCAATCTTATTTATTTCCTTTATTAAATAGGACTCCAGCTTCCCTGGACAGGAGCCCTGTCATGTAACAGGCTAGGGTTCTCTGTAATAAATAATGTTATGTGAAATCTTCTATTTATTAGATTGTTAAATGTTCGTAGATGTCGTTCAAGTTGTGAATGTTCGTCTGTGAATCAGCAGTAAGACAGCTATGGAGCTATCTTGTCACTTCCACACAATCACAGTGTATGACAATCTCCACATGTGAGACGAGTGGGTGGTATTTCACTCATGTGTAGATATTTGATAAACACTCTATCTAAGAGACTCTAGTATACGGCGAATGGTCAAATAATTACGCCATCCCCGTGTGTCTTGATGCGTAAGGAAACTTCTCTGGTGAACATTTACATTTGTTACAAAATCGAACAGATGCATGTACACTCACACCATACGTCAACCGTTGGGCTTGTTCCTTAGCCAACAATCGGCTAAGGAAGGGTTGTCCTACGCTACGATATTTTAAAGATTGTATTGCTGTTATACTACGATAGAGGCATAAATATATCATTGAGTGTAGTAGGAATGTATATATTCATGACTGTCAATACGATTTCCTATTTTCTATTTCAAGAGACGAGAAATACATGGTATTCGATGAGAAATGTGAATTCTTCTATTAATTAGATTGTTGATAGTTCGTAGATGTCGTTCAAGTTGTGAATGTTCGTCTGTGAATCAGCAGTAAGACAGCTATGGAACTATCTTGTCACTTCCACACAATCACAGTGTATGACAATCTCCACATGTGAGACGAGTGGGTGGTATTTCACTCATGTGTAGATATTTGATAAACACTCTATCTACCATACTCCGGTATGCGGCGAATGGTCAAATAATTACTCCATCCCCGTGTGTCTTGATGCGTTAGGAAACTTCTCTGGTGAAAATTTACATTTGTTACAAAATCGAACAGATGCATGTACACCCACACCATACGTCAACCGTTGGGCTTGTTCCTATGCGCTACGAGATGTTATACACTGTATGGCTGTTATACTTCGATAGAGGCATAAAACATACAAAACAATCCTTTATAACACTGATTTTGGATGTAAAATCAGATTAATCTGAAAATAATGAGTTTTATTATTTTAACTGAATGTTTCATGTCATCTGAAGACAACTTAAAAATGGTATCATGTTTTCTTCTCTTCATCAAATAGGGATTAAAACCTAAAAAAATTCTTCATAGAAAGCATCAGTTTCCTTTTCAAATGTGAGGATGTGTGAACCTTAAGAAAAGTGATATTTTGAGAATTGTTCAGGGCGTTTTCCTTACATTCAAGTTTTTGGACTCTAATGATTTTCTGACACTATCTCACCTAGGGTAAAGAAGTCTCTGAAGGTCAGTTAGAAATACGTAAGAAAACGTATTATAAAATTATAATACTAGTAGTAGTAGTAGTAGTAGTAGTAGTAGTAGTAGTAGTAGTAGTAGAAGTAGTAGTAGCAGCAGTAGTAGCAGCAGTGGTGGTAGTAGTGGTAGTAGCAGTATTTTGGGACTCTATATTAAGTCTTTAAAGGATAGTCAAAAGAAATTATTCCGAGTCTTTTTTGCATATTATGTAGTTTAATCTTATATCAATAAAGATTTATCATTGGTCTACAAAGCAACATAAGACATCAATAATGACCCATTATTATCCACAAGTGTCCGTCTGGGCAATTTCTATAATTGCAACATTAATGGAATACTTAGACCAATAAAGCCTACTAAATGGTCATCTGTCTAATTCCAAGTTTAGCAAACATATTTCCCCAAATATTGCCCAGGGAAACTGAAGGTAATCAGACTTCCTTATATACATAATCGGTCTACAATGATGCATTAATTATTAGACCATGGTGAATCATAATGCGAAGTCTGAACATATACTACGACAACACTGTAGACTAAACGGGTTGTCTGGCCACGTAACAGAGTTGTTTAAGTATAATGGTGCTTTGAGGGCTTATTTTGTCATTTCGTTAAAATAATTTACGTTTGTTTTATCATGCATAGTAAAAGATCTCGAGAAGACATAAGTAAAACAAAAAAAACCAGCTGATTTTGATTTCTTAAAATGCCTATTGTTAATAATTAATTTATTCTCACTGAGTGTGAGTCAACAAGAGTGAAAAGTAGTTTTGTTGAATATGAGAATATTATTCATTGATGTATGCTTCAGGGAATATGAAATATATTAGAAAAAGATGTACTCGTCAAGAATTGACTGATATTCTATTTATGATATGATGTTATCCTTGTATTTACGTCCGACAAGGGTCATTTTCGTGCCGAGCGTCCGCTAGGAACATTCCCTCACCACAGTAACACTGTGACGTCATAAGCCAATTTGCCGCGTCAGACCATTGTTTTATGACGTCAAATTATATCAGTCACTGGTCGCAGTGAAAATATAAGTTATTTTCACTGTAGGTTGATAGACAGTTTATTTCAATTTAAATCCCAGTATTTCATTGATCATCATATAATAAATTAAAAAACAAAAAAGAGTTATGATTTACAAAATGAAATATCTATTATTAGACAAATGGTAGTCTGGACATTTACAATAATAGAAAACATAATGAAGTATTTAGATCAGGTCATTTAACATTCGGTAGGTAGCAAATCCAATTTAAGGATGTTGACCAAATCAATAATTTCAATTGACAATCACAACGGAATAAGAAGCCTGAGTAGATTGGAATGCTGCCATTTAAAATACATGATGGTTTGTTCAGCACTAAAACATAAATGATTTGAAAATTTAAGTCAAAACCCCCTTTCATACAGCAACAATCCTTCAAATCAAATTGTTATAGAACAGCATGTATTTCCCCAATATGAATCTACCTCGCCACAATGTCTCTGCTTTTATTCCCTTTCTGTGTTAATATGTTACGTTTTACTATCAAACTAAGCTGTTCAGTAAATTGCACGAAGACTTTAATGGTAAACTTTCGAGACAAATGAAATAAAAAATAGCCTACGGACTATCTCCATAACATAAAGTGGTAATGGTTATAAATTCTCAACAATGTGCCAAAACGTGATTTTAAAACGATACCCCATGCCACGGAGACTCATCCCATCAAGCAGTGATGTAAATCAATAAGGCTAAAGCATCTGGATCAAATACTCCATTCTCTTTGGTTTTTAAAATAATTCCCCTGTTTAAGTAAATATTTAAGGAATAATCAATTCATTTATTTAATTTGCCCACTTCCAAGTTCTCTAAATTACAAATCTCTTGACCAAATACATTTTTGTGTTTAAATATGTGACTTTTTAGCATTTGTTTTATTCCTCTATTTCTAACATTAATTTGAACTAGTGTTAACATGGTGTTCTTATCATACCGGAGTGAAGATTAAATGCAACTCAAACAAAAAAATTGAAATTTTTATATGTTTTAGTTACCTCGATTCTAATCTCAAATCTTGGCTTTAGTGAATATTTATAACACAAATCAAAATGTTTATTTGATGATTTCGAAATAGTATAAAACAGCATTAAATCAAATGTAAAAGCTTTAGAAGGAATTTGACTTCTTGTTGTGTAATGTTGTCTATGATGATAATGATTTGTTGTTCATCTTTGAAAAAAGAATTTCCAATTTAATGCAGTTTGTACATGGATGTTATTCCTGTGTCCATGATAGTGAGAGTGTTTATGTAATTCATGTATATCTTAACACTTATATCACAACAGCTATAACTATTGATAGAAGAAAAAAGTCGACAATACAATAATGTAAACTCTATAAAAGCCTACAATAAAGAAAACATGTTTAAAACTGTATATATTTCGAAATCACGTTATATTCTCATCCTAAGGGTTTAATTATCTGACATGTCAAGAGAACATGTTCAAGTGTTCATTCTGGACATACATGTAAATACTCCACTAAAAAGAGGAAAACATCGGACATGACCTAAAGGGACACAGTTTGACGTCTCATTATTTCCAATCCCTCGGGAATATTTCTTTAGATCACAAACAAAAATGCTTGACGGTAATAAAAACATGTAGAATAAATAAACATATCCGATCTTTTCTATGCTGCTCGTTCATCTCTTATTAATGAACAGAGACACGGTTTTGCGTCTCATTATTTCCAAACCTCAGGCAACTTTCACTAAAAAGCGGAATAATAATTATGGAACATTAAGCATGGTGTGAAAAGGTCAAGTGCTGATTGGTCACATAGCATAAATCTGTGTGATATCTTATTTCTTCTGAGAACATGTTGTTATGTTCTAAAATG